>CAMZMU010000092.1:8586831-8777568 GCA_947311845.1 Poa pratensis
GTACGACAATGTCTTTACTGGCGTGATGGCACAAGGAAGAACAGTTTTAAGGTTGATGAAAGACGTGATGAGAAGCGCCTGTTGGTTCAAGCTTTGGTGGACAAATATAGCGATTATTCGGGGGTTTGCTCTCTATCCGTCCTTCCTTCCTTCACTCTACATTCTGATACTTGCAGTGTGTTCTATTGTCCTACTCATCATTAATGTAACAAGCGATTAATTGATGTTCTTAACTTTAGGAACCATATGAACTCAAAGATGTTGTGCACTACCAAGTAGTTTGTGTGCGTGATTCTTGTAAAGTGACCTACCATATCAATTTCACGGCGAAGATGAAGGGAGGTTATGGTGAAGGGATGTTCTTTGCTGAAGTCACCAGTGAGATGGGAGAACACAAATTGGTGGTCAGCTGTTTCTGCAAGATTGCACCGAATGATAATGGTAACTTATTTTGTTCAAATTCAGTTAATGAGTTAATGAGCTGTAGTAACTTGAACTAATCTGTTAGACAGTTCTGTAAATATGTTTCTGGCTCTCTAGCACATTTTTAACATACTGACATGTTTGTTTGCCCACGGGTCATCTCCTCGATTATACTTGAGCTTTATGTTTGTCATCAGATCATTGCACAACCATGTTGAATATCTGCATCATACATATTTTTACTGTAAATTATTCATCGATTGCTATGTGTTTGTGCCTGTTAAGTGACAATCCCCCCCCCCCCCTTCACATTTTCTTTCGTATAAATAAAGGTAGCTGCTAAGGTTGTAAGGCGAAGCACCCCAACGCTGCTGTATACTCGCCTGGTCAAGCTGATGCATGTTTTCCATTTGGTGCATCTTGGTGCATCTGATACGGTCCGTGGAGAATGTGCTAAAGACGAAGAAGTAAGTATGATGTGGCGATGCCGGGGGTGCAGCCGGTCTTGAGGCCCCCGATGTTGCCGCAAGTTCAGTTTCAGCAGCCCTCGGTTCTGCAACAGTTTGTGGGTCAGCCAGCGGTGGCGCCTCCCCCCATCACGGGTGCGAGTGCTAACACCGCAATTGTGGCCTCTGGGGTGGCAGCAACTGTCGTTACGCCGGATACAACACCGTTGCAGCTCACCGAGACAGCGACAGGGGGTAAAGGGAAAGCTAAAAAGGGCAGCAAGTGTTTCAAATGTGGTGTGGATTCTCATACCACTAAAGCATGCCCGATAAAGCACTACTGCCTAGTTTGCGATAATGCAGCTCACCCCACTTTCAGGTGTCCGACACTTAGGCTACCCAAGCCCACTTGTTTCGCCACGGGCACTGGCAAGGCGGAGACGATGTTCGTGCAGTTCTCTGACAGTGTTTATAAGCCTCACCTGATTCCGTCGAGTTCACCCACGGCTCTGATTTCCATTGAGGGTGATATGGTGCCCGCTGCTGCTGTTCAGAGTCTTATTTCCAGGATGTGTTACTCGGCTCAGTGGACATGGGAGGCTTTGCCCCATGGCGATGATGCTTTTCTCATTGGTTTTCCGTCGGCTGAGGATCTTCACAGGGTAGATGGGATTAAGCTGAATATTCCGGCTTATAATTCTCAGGCCATATTTCGGTTTGGAGGTCCAATGATGATGTTGTCCCAACTAGAGTGCTTGAGAAGGTGTGGGTTCATGTTCAGGGCGTTCCTTACGCACTGAGGCACTTTCTTGGCTTTTGGGCTGTGGGTTCTCTCATTGGGACGACACTTGATGTGGATCTAGTCACCTATTGGAGCCGTGGTATTGTTCGCATTCTAGTGGGCATGTTGGACTCGAAGGTGCTAGAAAAGCGCACTGGAGTGGATGGTCCGTATGTTGGGGCCTCGTGTGTGGTGAGACTCAAGGAGTATGCATTCTACTTCAGCCGTGAGCCTGTGGATTTTGTTCCGGATGCCAACTTTGTTCCTTTCTTTTGGCGTCATAAGAATGACGATGCCGACGATGAGGAGGGTGAGGAGCATGGCATGGAGGGTTCTATGGGTCAGGACACCACCTTTGGTTCCCTCTCCAACAACATGGATGTTGATGGTAGCACATCGTCTGAGACACCGAGTGGAAATAAATCCGCTGCTCCCGGTGATTATGTTGGTTCTGTGATGGCTATTACTCCGTATAATGCTAGCCCTCGCACTCCGAGAGGTCGGGAGATTGTGAGATGATCCGTCGTTCTTCGCCAAGTCTGTTGCGCCCTTCGCCGGAGTCAGCGTCGTCGCTCACCACGGCTGGGGGTGGAGCTACTGCCTCTGTTGGGCTGCCTCCGGGTGGCCTCGCTGGCTTCGACGCCGCTGTGGTGGGTGCGGGCCCATGGCTGGCTGCTTGCAGCCCGGCGGACGCCACAGCCGTGGCTGGGCTGGGCCTCGTCGCTCCTGGCGACGGACGTGTGGAGGTGCCGGCGGCTGCTGGGATGGGCTGGAGGAGGCTGCGACTCCGACCTCGCCTCCTCCGGCTGCTCCGCATGGGCCGTCTGTTCCTGGCGGGGCCGAGGCGCCGGGTTCCGGCCCATCCTCCGAGGGCCTCTCGCACGACCTGCGTCCTTCTGTCTCGCCGACCAGCGGGGGAGCTCCCAATGGGATGGTGCTTCAGGGAGACAGCGAGGGGTCGGTCTCCAAGGGGGCTTCTACTACGCACAGCCCCCTATGGATGGACTGACTTCCGTCGCTGCTTCGACGAGTGAGGCCTCGACTCCGACACAGGCTCACTCGCCTCACGCGACTCCGCTCGACGCTGCGGTGATGGCTGGGAAGGCTGCTTCTTCGTCCAGGCCGGCCCAAGCCATTACCACTCCGACGGCGACGCGTGTGGGCGGAGGCACCGTCGCGCCATCCACCCCTCCGGCTCGCCGCAGCGATAGGTTTGGGGTGGATGTGGATGGTGCTTCCGTCACGGATGAGGATTCCATGACAAAGGCCATGCGCCGCAAGGCGACGCGTAACTTGGACTTTTCTGGTATGGATTCGAAATCTTTTCTTTCTTTTTCACCGCAATCCATTCATTCAAAACTGAGTAGTGTAGGTTTTAATCTTGGTAATAATCAATCTCAAGTTCATGTTTCAACTAAGGTCTTGAGGCATATGGAATTTGACCGTCTTACGGTTATTCCTAAAGTCTCGACTGGGTTGTCTGCCACCTATGATGATGAGGATGAAGCGATTGCCACATCAGATGGTCAGCTTCTTTCTCATCTAATTGGTGAAGTGTTGGATGGTGGTTTGGATGACGACGGCTTGAGTTCATTATATGAGCTCAAAGCATCCGCTCGGAAATCTAAATCTACAGCCAACAAGTCCCGGAAACGGACCAAGTTATCCAAATCTCCCACGGTTTCCCGATGAATGGCATGTTCAAAAATAGCAGAGGTCTTGGTGACTTGGCTAAACACTTGCACTTCGCTGATTGTATTCGGGACCATAATTTGGATTTCTTAGCTATTTCTGAGACGGGAAGACGTGAATTTCCACAATCTCTTTTGAACCGACTATCGGGCGGTATAGAGTTTGAGTGGTACTCGCGACCTCCTCATGGACGCTCCGGTGGCATTTTACTAGGCGTCAGGACTGATACCATGGAAGTATTGGAGGTTACGGAAGGCAATTTTCATATCAAAATGCACATCCGTAATAAATCCGATAATTTCATTTGGAGTCTTGTCGCCGTGTATGGGCCGGCTCAGGAAGCGTCTAAGACTTCTTTTCTCGTTGAATTGGTAAACCTAGCAAAAGATAACCCACACCCTATTATCATTGGTGGGGATTTCAACCTGCTACGGTTTCCGTTCGAGAAAAGTAAGGGTCGGTTCGACAACCGTTGGCCTCTTTTATTCAATGCAGTCATTGACAGCTTGAATTTAAGAGAGATTACGATGGTGGGAAGACAGTTCACCTGGGCTAATTCCCTCCCTGAACCCACTTACGAGAAACTAGACCGTGTACTGATGGATTCCGATTGGGAAGCTAGATTCCCATTGGTGTCGGTACGGGCTCTAGAACGTATTGAGGGTTTGTCGGATCATGCTCCCATTCTATTGACCACTGGAGTGCCTAGACCGCAATGTAAACCACGGTTCAAGTTTGAGCTTGGTTGGTTACACCGCGAGGGCTTCCATGACATGGTTAAAAGAATCTGGGATTTACCGGTAGCGGGTGATACGCCTATCCAGCGGTGGAACAATAAGATACGTGCTTTACGTACTCACCTCGTTGGTTGGGCTCGTCATACTACTGGTCTACTTAAAAAAGAAAAAGTACGACTTTCCTCGATAATCGATGCTCTAGAAGCATTAGCAGAAGTTCGATTACTATCCGCGCAAGAAATTGAGCTAAAGAGCCAATCAAATGCACAGATAGCGAATCTACTGCGCGAGGAGGAGTTAAAATGGTATCAACGTTCTAAAGCTCAATTCATTCTAGAAGGGGACTCGAATACTCGCTATTTCCATAGTATTGCCAATGGCAGACACAGGAAAAAGCGTATTCATTCTCTGGTCCAGGATGAAGGAACGATTGAGGGCCAGGAACAACTAAAGTCGTATATTACAAATTACTATAAAGGCCTGTTCGGTGACCCTGAGGAGGGGAATTTCACCTTGGATGAGTCCCGAACAGAGGATATACCCCAGGTTTCAGAGGAGGAAAATAGCCTACTTACTAAACCCTATTCAGAGGAGGAAGTGAGAAAAGCAGTTTTCCAAATGAAACATAATTCAGCCCCTGGACCTGATGGATTTCCTGCTGAGTTCTACCAGAACTTTTGGGATGTTATCAAGGCCGATCTGCTTCAGTTGTTCGCTTGTCTTCACAATGGACAACTAGAGTTGTTTCGTCTCAATTTTGGTGAGATAATTTTATTACCTAAGGTTAACGAGGCAGAAAGGATCCAGCAGTTTAGACCTATATGCCTCCTTAACGTTAGTTTTAAAATATTCACCAAAGCGGCTACGATTCGACTGAACACTGTGGCAGATCATGTGGTTCGCCGTCTCAGACGGCTTTTATGCAAGGTCGCAACATCCTTGATGGAGTCGCGGTCCTACATGAAACAGTCCACGAACTACATAGGAAAAAGTTGAACGGGGTAATCCTGAAAATTGATTTCGAGAAAGCCTATGATAAAGTGAAGTGGTCTTTCATCCAGCAAACTCTCAGGATGAAAGGCTTTTCCTCTGAGTGGCGCGCGTTAATTAATAGCTTTGTTTCCGGAGGAAGTGTAGCCATTAAGGTCAATGATGACACTGGCAGATACTTCCAAACGAAAAAAGGACTCCGACAGGGTGACCCGCTATCGCCAATACTATTTAACATAGTGGCGGATATGCTGGCAATCCTGATCGAACGCGCTAAAACTGAGGGTCAGATTGAAGGAGTGATTCCACATCTTGTCGATGGTGGACTATCGATTCTTCAATATGCCGACGATACAATCCTTTTTATGGAACACGATATCGAAAAAGCTCGTAACCTTAAGTTGATTTTGTCAGCTTTCGAGCAACTTTCGGGTCTTAAGATAAATTTCCATAAAAGTGAATTGTTTTGCTTTGGCGAGGCCCAAGAGAACGCCGCCTTGTATGCCGAGCTTTTTGGCTGTGAGCAAGGACAATTTCCTATCAACTATTTGGGTATCCCGATTCATTATCGGAGACTTACAAATGCTGAATGGAAAAGGGTGGAGGAAAGGCTTCAATTACGTTTAAATAGCTGGAAAGGCAAACTCCTATCTCTGGGTGGAAGATTGGTTCTCATAAACTCGGTACTTACGAACATGGTACTGTATATGATTTCATTCTTCCAACTGCCAAAAGGGGTCTTAAAACGATTGGATTATTTCCGATCTAGATTCTTTTGGCAAGGGGATTGTGAGAAGAAAAAATATCGACTGACTAAATGGAGTGTGGTTTGCTGCCCTAAAGACCAAGGAGGGCTCGGAGTTCATGACCTTGAGGTCAAGAACAGAGCGCTGCTAGGTAAATGGCTATTTAAACTTCTTTCTGAAGATGGAGTTTGGCAAACCCTCCTTAGGAGAAAATATGTCGGAGATCAAGCTGTTTCCCAGGTTCTTTGGAAACCTGGTGATTCACACTTCTGGGCAGGCCTCATGGCTACAAAGAAGTTCTTTTTCCCACATGGCTCTTTCTCAATTAGGGATGGATCGGAAATTCGTTTCTGGGAGGATATTTGGCTTGGCCAATCTACCCTCAAAGAACAATATCCGGCTCTATATTCTATTGTTCGAAACAAAAGTGACACGATCGCGAAGGTGTTGGATACTTTCCCACCAAATGTTTCGTTCAGAAGAAGTTTACTTGGAACACGACAAGCATCTTGGAATGCTTTGCTCATCCGATTGGATTCAATCCATTTGTCGGAAGGTCCAGATAAGTTTCAATGGAATCTCACGAAGAACGGCAAATTCTCGGTTGATTCTATGTATAGAGCGCTCATTCTACCCGAAATTCCAGTCGATAGTTCTAATAATAACAAACTTTGGAAGATGAAATACCACTAAAAACTAAAGTGTTTGCGTGGTATTTACGTCGAGGAGTAATTCTCACCAAAGATAACCTTGCCAAACGCAATTGGCACGGAAGTAAAAAGTGTGTCTTCTGTCAACACGACGAGACCATTACGCACTTATTCTTCCAGTGCGAGTTCGCTAGGTCTATATGGTCAGCCATCCAGATTGGTTCTACCTTACATCCCCTAGTTTGTTGCTAACATTTTTGGCAACTGGTTAAATGGAGTGGATCCTAGGTTCAAACTATTCAGTAGGTGGGAGCGATTGCTGTTATTTGGTCGCTATGGCTATGTAGAAATGACAAGGTTTTTAATGATAAAAATGCTTCTCTTATGCAGGTTATTTACCGGTGCACAGCGACGCTACGAGCATGGTCATCCCTGCAGCGTGTGGAGCACCGAGACTTATTCTTGGAGGTGGCGTCGAGACTGGAGGCTGCGGCCAGGGAGTTATTTTCCCGGCATGGGTGGCAACATAGACTCCGGATAGACCTACCAGCATCTTAGGCGGATCTACAATTTCTCATTTTGATATGTAATTTGCCTTTTATCTTTTGCTTACAGACTTGTGTGATGGTGAACTGGTGGCTGTGTGCATCTTAGCTATGCAGAGGCCGGGTGTAATGCTTAAACCTTTTAAGTAATAAAAGCCTTTTATCTAAAAAAATGATGTTTTGTTTCATGCTAGCTTGATTTCCAAGCTGGTGTTTTGTTGCTTCATTCACTGTTAATTTCACTCCTTTTACAGCCGATTGCCGAGGAGAAGAACTGGGAGGACGAGGAGAAGAAGTTCGAGAAGAAGTGGGAGGCCGAGGAGAAGAGGTTGAGACTTCTCTACGAGAATATGGTAATTGCATATCTTGTAGTATAGCATAATTTGTAGAAACATGATGTTTGGTTACTTGATTGATAATGATTCCTTGTGCATTTATTTTTGTTTATTTAGGGTTTTAATAAACCAGGATTTTTGGAGGAGGGCACTCGTGGATTGTGCCTTTAGCGGGAAAGTTCTTGAAGGAAAACACACGTACCGTGACAGAACTACGTCCACCTGTGCTTCGACCCGTGCACCTGAGAAGGATGGGCCGGCACCAAGACGTAGCGCCAGGCAACGGAGGCCCAACCAAGGTACCAGTAAGCCATCTTTATGTGTGTGGTGTGGAGAAACTGATCTGTAAACGGCAGGTCTCTTTTCCGCGGATCCTCTTTTTTCTTCCTCCCCAAGTCCCCAATTCCTGAACCGTGTTCTCCCAAAAAAAAATCCTGAACCGTGTGAGGAACTTGTATCTATAATCGAGTGGATCTTGATCAGGAAGGTAACAGAAAACTACTAACTGGAGTTGAAGATTTAATGTTAAACTTGGCATGATGTAGGCCAATGTTAGCAAAGACACCATGGAAAGAACATCTCGTTTTGAGATGGATCTATTTATAACGAACTACTCTATCTTTTTTTTGTACAAGGTTTGGGGTCCAAGGACCCCAATGCTGCATTTTATAACTCAGGGGGGCGGGTACAAAATTTACAGAGGCCTTTTACATCTATTGCCCAGGAAGACCTGAAATTCGAAGAAAGGCCTTGCATTTTTACAAAACAGACCTTAGAACTAAGGATAGAAATGCAATCAAGTCCTATGTCTACTCCGCCGCCAGTCGCCGGCGATCTCCAGGCGCACGAACGCCGAGATCGGAGCCCAGTGTTGCATTCGGTCTCTCCCTGCCGACGAACGATCGTACGCCAGCAATCTCGCCGCAGCCGGGAACGAATCACTTGGCCGCTACGAGACGCCGAGCTCTGGCGCCAAATCGCGAGGGCCTCCGCCATGGAGGTTGAAGAACGGCCACCGTCTTGGCCAGAGAATGCAGCGGCAATCTTGTCCACCACGTGATGATCACCTTCCTGCAGCACAAACCGCTCCACAGCAGAGCATCGCCTCATCCGCTTCCCACCACAACGGCAAGTCAGCGGAGAAGAGCTCCACTCCGATGCGAAGCGAGTGATACGGCGAACAGATTTATTGAATCGACTTTGAATTTTAGCAGCTCTGCAGACGATCCACCATGAATCCCACCTGCAAAACAGAGAAGCTCTGCCTCCGGCGCCGTCGCGATTCGCCGGAAAACAGCCGAAAAAAGAGGAGAAGGACGGCATACGCCAGACTCCACAAAGGGCAAAACAAAACCTAGATCTACTAATATACAGCTCGGGCCGGCACCCTAAACCATCTCTGCACCAGCCGGCGAGGTCGCCGCGGCGAGAGCGGCCGGAAAAGAGCCGAGACGGTGGACTCTCAAGTGGATATAGGGAGAGGAGAGGGAGAGGCGTGCGGGAAAGAAAGAGTTACGAACTACTCTATCTGAATTAGTGTTTTATGACTTGCGCCTTTGATGTCTTCATAAGTACGTACGTATTAGATTGTCGTACTTGTTCAAAAATATATTTAATCGCTAATCTTGTTGGGTATGTTCCGGATCATCACGGTGCCAGTAGCAACCATGGCGGCCTAGGGTTGTTTGAACTTGTAGTGTGTCCCACCCTCGCCACTTGGACCGGTCTCCTGGGTGAGGTATCTCTAACTGATCCCTCAATATCGATTAGAGAATTTAAAATAATTGTTTTCATCGGCTAAACCGCACCTAGCCGATCCCTCGAAATCACTATAAAGAGGTTTTCTTTTGCGAAGGGAACCCAGCGGATCATGACGTGATGATAAGTGTCAGGTTCTCCCTTTACGTGGTTCCTCATGGGTGCTTGAATATGTGACAAGTGGCAGCACGAGATAGTTTTGGTGTGATTTCTGCTTCTCCGTGCGGAGTGTTGTATGTGCATTTATTTTGAGATTCGTTTTTAAAAAAAATGAAATATCTTAAGAACCGTTTATCTAAATTACGAATCGTTTTCACTTTTCAGCTCCTCGCATGGAGATATTCAAAACTAGATATCATGTTGATAGGTTTCGACGAACTTTTTTTTTTACTTCCAGTTATGTATAGTTGTACAACTTGTGTCTGTGTAGTTGTACAACCTGTGTCTGTATAAACTGTGTATGCGTAGTTGTACAACTAGTGTTTGTATAATATGTGTCTGTCTAGTTGCACACCATGTGTCTATGTACTTGTATAACCTGTGTCTGTACAACTTGTATCTGTCTAATTGTACAACCTATGTATTTATAGTTGTACAACCTGTTAATTGTATAATCTGTGTCTCTTTAGTTGTACAACTTAATTTGTGTAGTTGTAAAACATGTGTCTATGTACTTCGTGTTCTGAATAGTTTGTACATAGTCCTCTATGTATTATTTCAGTTATGGTAACGTGTACACTGTGTTCGCGTCCGTGCGAGCTGATCCTGTACATCTATCGCGTCCGTGGCGAGCTCGTGTACATTCCAAACGATCAGCCTACTAGGAGGCCAGCTCCTGTACGTCTCGGGCCACTAGGCGAGCTCGACCGACGCGTCTCCTGAGAATAATTTTTTGTGGCTCCGTTTCCCGCCCGAGCCGCACCACTTCCCGCCACCGCCACCTAAGCTCGTCGCCGCCAGCACTAATGCCCCCTATTTTGGCCGGAATCGATCCGCTAGAGATACCTAACACCTCCGGCCGGGCTATCAAGCCGGAGGACGGCGGTGGCGTCGTTGCCGGGCCTCCGCTCGCTGTGCTTCGATTCCTCCTGCCTGCCCAAGCAGGAGCTGCTCGCCATTCTCAACGGGTGCAGCCGGCTGGAGGAGTTCAGCGCCAGCAACTGCGTCGGGTTCGACGACGATGACGAGGAGGTGCTCGCGCGAGACGCGAGGATCCAGCGGTTCCAGCTCCGATGGTCCAGAAGCGTCCATCTTCTTGACTACGAAGGGATTGACGACTCTTCCTACGTCATGTGATGGGCTCTTTTCGACTTGGTCGTGTGCGTTTACCGCTCATAGGCTCACTCACTCACTCTTCACTTGTTCGATAGTTTTGGTGAAAAGATTTATTAGCCCGATGTGTAATTAATTTCTAAGTTGTGTCAAATAAAATTTATGTGGTCGATGTGTAATGTCTTTGAAAGTTTAGTTTACACATTTTAAGGGTTTATTAGAATAAAGATGATTATAATTTTTGTTTAGATTTGTTTTACATCCTAGCTAGAACGGAGATGCAATTGAAGCCATGCTAGATTTGTTGTTTAGTGCATTTTAGTTGTTTACTATAATGTTTAGATTTGCAACTAGTCGTTTAGGGACAAATTTATTTAAAAAGTTGTTCTTTTAACTATTTTATTCTAGAATGATCATAAATATATTTACAAGTTGTGGACTTTTACACTTACGATCAGCCATGGCGGCACAATTCTCTGTCATTCTAGAGAATGATAAGGTTTTTTGTTGTGAAGAAACAACTGTTCTGTCGTAGCAACACAATTTAGTGGAGATGTGCACTTGTAGACTTGTATCTTAAAATGGGTTCAAACATGGGGGAAGATCTTCCCTATTGAATACCATGGGTAAGAAATAACTGTCCGAGGAAATTGCTTATTTAAAGTATGGATTTTTTGCAAAACTGAAAATTAAATAAATAAAATAGAATCAGCATGAGACCATCCAATTGCTTGCAATAAAAAATCTCCCCAAGCTTTCATTATTGAAGTAGTAGCCCAGTATGCTCCGTCTGTGTTCTTCTCCGCTATTGAGAACTTGATGTAACTACAACTCTGAAGATGAACTTGTTGAAGTTAATCTTTATGAAGCATGACTTCTTCACCGTACAAAGTGTCACACTAGAAAGTATGAAAGAATGACCGGACTGGAATGTTTTCCGGGTGTGCATGTCCTTGCCATCAAATTTACGTTTCATGGTATATCAGTTGATATTACGTATGCGCGTGTTCCTCTGCTGATTATACCACATGTAAGTTGTAACATTTTCTCTGATATCAATTTTAATATTTTTTATTATTGCCGTTGTGTCCTTTTTAAATGGAAGAAATGGTTTATTTGAAGTACATACTCTGTCTCTTTCATGTCAATTTTTAAAAAGATGTACTGCATCGATGCAGTGGCATAGTTTGATGTTGTTAACTTTTGTTTTAAGTCGCTAGACTAATTTAATTATCCACATTTTAGGATATTGGATGTCTTGGAGGTACCCCTTGGGCTAGATATGCCGGACACACCCATTTGCTGAGTCGGTACACTTGACATTTATGACGAGTGGGACTGTTCAACTCTGGTCATACTTAATTGTACTAAACTTTTATACTTAGTTTAAAAAAAGCATGTGCCTTTAGCAAATATATGTATCATTGTTAACCATAAAATACTTGCTCACTTGTTTTCCATTATATAGTTATTATCTATATAATTAAAAATATATCTAGGTTGCATGAAAAGATTGTTTTCCTTTTTGAGATTTATCCTAGATACAAAGCCATCTTAAATGTGAAAACGAAAAAGGAAAAACACTCGGCTTCCTTAATTTTTGTAGAATTGATGAATTATGTGTATATGCATATTAATATTACTAAACATATTGTTAGAGATTTCAAAGCATACATAAATATCTTAATAGATGTGTGTAGTGTATGGTTATATAAGAAAATATATGTAAACTTCTGGTGTATAATTAATGAACAGCTGGCGTCATCATTATTTTTCATGGTCAAATGTGTCTTATAAGTTATAGATAGTAAGATGCTACTATGTTGATAATATATACTTGTTACTGAAGTAGCACTTCTTATAGTAATCACCGACGAATATAAAATATTATGTGTGGAGATTACAAGTCCCTGGTATGTCCTCGACTAAGGAAATACATGCCACTTGGACGAGGGTGGCTAGGGCCTGAACGCATCATCTTGGCGTACAAGCCACGCCAAGATCGCGAACGCCGGAATTAGCAGGATACTTATTGAAAACCGAAATATAGCGAATCTAGCATATATTGATAGGGTTTAACGTATGCACACACACACACATATCCAAGGACACAATTGACACTCTGTAACCATAATCCCCACCATACGGACAAGTTCCCACGTCACCATCATCTTCTACCTTGATCACCCACCATAAGCAATCTTGAGCTTTACCTTGGGATCGTCAAGCACACGACAGATAATATAAGCCGCCACACAAACAGGAGTAGGATTTTTTCTGAGTGTTGTACACCGGGGCTCAAATATGTACTCATCGTTGTCTCCCGTGTGCAACCATCTTGATCTACTAGCGTGACCCCTCCGAATAAAAATTTACGGTCAGAAAATACCACGATAGTTGGCGCGCCAGGTTGGGGTTGCATGTTTAGAGCCTTAGATCGAGATGGCCAACATCACATTCAACAATGGCGACATCCCCCTCTTCTCGGGCCAGGTGTTCCAGTGTGAACCGCTTGACTTCATCGCCGACCAATTCAGCGATCTCTCTCTGCGACAGCCGATCCCGGCATCCTTCGGATCGTCACCATGATTATACCCATGATCACCCCTCATTGCTCGACGAGGATCATTTCCCGTAACCAGGTATATGGTTGAGTTGATGAGGTCAACCGTTTGTTGAAACTAAGCCAGGTTGGCTCTTTTCCGACCGTTCCCTCTCTCTTCCGTCTTGCACCACCTCCAACAATTGATCATCTCCTTCAACACTAATCTACTCAACACTACATTACAACTTACATTGGCTTGAATCCATCACCAAGGAAAATAATGGTGTTGAAACGATCAAAGCAACAAGAAGATCAAATAATCGAAAGCAGACACGGGGAAGATGCGGGCTTTACAGGGTGAGAATAAGAGAATAAATAGAGTTGTATTGTTGTTTGGCTTTGTTACTCATGACTATTATTAATTTGATATTGTAAATGCATAGTTAGTCAAACTTTATAATGTTTGAGTTTGACCAAATCTAACATACGCAGTAATATAGAATGGATGGTGCATAGATGGTATTAGAGCAAGTACAATAAAGTCCAGTCAGCAGGCTGTAAGAATTTTAATAATATATTTATACTTACATGGAGGAGAGAGAATAGGAGAGAGTGAAAGCGGGCTCTCATGTAAGAGCCAGCTACAACACGTGCTACTAGGCACTTTGTGAGAGTGAAAGGTGGGCCAACTATTAATAAAGTAGTATATATTTATAGTCAACTATTATACTTGTTGGCTATTAGGTTGGCTATAGATGACATGACACTTTCTTATAGCCAACCGTCGGCTATACTATTGTACTTGCTCTTATTTGGGTCCGTCACAATCTAGACCTTTTCCATTTATATTATGTATATGTAGTATTATATCTGAAGGTTTAGATTCACGGGTTCTAGACATACCAAAATTAAAATGTGCTTCTCTTTACATGAAGCTACAAATTAAAATGTGCATGTCTTTACATTAAGCTACAATTGTAATCTAAGGGGAAGATTATTTATTTAGATTCACATATGGCATACACCTACCAATTAAAATGCCCTTCTCTTTACATGAAACAACAATGATACCCTAGAACCATCTCTTATTGTGGTGGTGGAGTTGTGAGTGCATATATCCTTCTCGCAGGGTTCAACATGTTGCTCACATTTATACTATACTAATAGTCTTGCCTGCGCAATGCGCGTCTAATTTTTTAACCCTCGTGGAACTATCTCAATCCAACAAATTCATATCCACAATATTTTTAATGTGTTTTAGCCAAAACAAAATGTCATGTTTCTTCATTTCTATCTACATAACAATGTTAGTGTATTTTATCCAAGGTCAAAACATCACATATCATCACAACGATATTTTTTGATAAAATGGCGAAGTAATTTCCACACTCTCCTTTACTTGTGATGATATTCAATAATAGTTAAGCATAAACCATATTCCCCAAAATTTGACAAGTATACAGCAATTAGCACCGAAACAATCTAATCTTGTAAGGATGCGAAAGTGGGATCCCAATTATGCCATTTATACACAAAAATTTCAAATGGAGCCCGAGCGACATGTAGCTCATTTTTTTCAAAATTTAAATCGGTACTTTAAGTTTCCAAAAATCGTGAAAATAATTCCAGATGTAGGTAGGGTCGAGATCTACAAACGTGCAATATTTCAACACAATTTTTTTTCTAGGCTACTCGAAAAGATAAATCGGGCAAAATTTCAATTTTTGAAACGGTGTATTGTTTACCATCCAGATCCACCCATTTGTCATATTTGAAATGAATTTCGAGTTACAATTTTCAAACGAATTTCGAGTTGTAATTTTGCACGCTAGTAGATATTCAAACTATCTACATCTAGGATTTTTTCACGATTTGTGGAACCTAAAAATGTCGATTTTGAATTTTTCAAAAAAAATTGCTCCATGTAGCTGGCTTCAAAACACCTCTCCCGGAACAAAATTTTGAACTAGACATATACAATACAAATAGAGTATAAGTGGCATAAGTTGTAGTATCCCACTTTCGCATCCCTATTATTTTTTAACTAATCATCGTTACTTAAAAGATCTCACGAGGACGGACAAAAGTAAATGTGAGAAACATCTCTTATATTGTAGTGAAAAGAATTATACGAATTCTGGTTGTCTGGAGGCTTCATTAACTGGTGTGTTTGATTTGTCAGATTGTGTTACGTGGGAACTTTAAACATATTCTGCACCACACTTCTCCATCATATCTAACAATAGTACAAAAAGTATGTACAGTACCATCCAACAAGAAATCATTCCATCAAAGTCCAAAATTATCTACAATACTAATACTCCAAACACGCCATCTAGATCAGGTTTTTCTAAAACACAACATGAGATCATTGTACAGTTTTAGTTTTTGTATGAGCTACAAAAAATATTACACTTGGAATGAGTAACTATATGTTATTATCACACACAATTCTTTAGACTACGCACATCACATTAAAAATAAGTCTCAACACAGTAATGAAAATAAGTCTTTGACAAGAGGCTGGCAAAGTAATTTACGAGCACAAGTCAGGGAGTATACAAAAGAACGAAATACAATTATCTTAGTCACTGTAGAGATTGTTAGAGACTTAGAATATACAATGGGGTGACAATAAGAGCCAGAAAAAAGAGAGAAGAATACAGGCAGGCACCCCATGATCCAGGCTATAAACCTCCCACAAAA
The DNA here is from genome assembly GCA_947311845.1 of Poa pratensis. Taxonomy (NCBI): domain Eukaryota; kingdom Viridiplantae; phylum Streptophyta; class Magnoliopsida; order Poales; family Poaceae; genus Poa; species Poa pratensis. The sequence continues at coordinate 8,602,458 of CAMZMU010000092.1, forward strand.
GAGACGACTTAAGCCTAAGTTATACATGACAACGAACAAACTAACTGTGGATAAAAAATTGGTGCACATTTACAGGTGCACCAATATATGTATGTCAGTTTTGAACCTATGAAAGATCAAATGACCCCTGCCCTTCGTTGATAGCATAAAGCAATTTCTTAAGCATAACTTCCTGCAATGACGTTCCAAGCAAAGCAAAAGTTAGATTACAAACGAGACAATATAGAAGATAGGAAAAGAGATACTCCAAGCAAAAGAACCAAACCTTGGTCGAGTATGGTGGAAGTTTAAGATAATTAGCACAGGTCATGACACTGGGTAAATCATCGTCCGCAGACTCCGTTGCTCCAGCTGCATTCGAAGCATTCACCGTGGTCGAAGAGTGCTGGCGAAATACAGAATGCGAAGGTCAAATAAAATGATCACGGGAATGACAGTGATTCTGCATCACTACAACAGGCGTACCTTCCTAACGATAGTCAGCTTAGGATTTAAGGCGGACAGGCCACCAGGTGGAAGCCGAGGAGCACCGGTCACAAACTGGCAGAAAGCATGCTGTTGCTCCGGGGTAAATTCTGTCATGATCTCAAGTAGCTACAAACCAACAGCAAGAACATTAGACTAAACTTCCAAAATTCAGCACTAAAGCAGCGAAGATGCAATGTACTCACATTGACAATTGCCGGGCTCTCGAGGTATAACCATGATCAAACTTTATATGGTCAACCAGTGTATCCGCCTGCATAACATGATTTGTTTTAGAAGAAAATTAATAAAGAAAGATATGCCTCGAAGAAGGAAATTTAAAGGAGCATTACCTCCCAAAGTTCCCGACGACCACAAATAAGATAGTCAAGCTCTTGAGGAGAAAATATTTGGAGGGATGATATGTCAAATACCTGAATTAGAAAAAAAATCTTATAAGAAAATGCAATATCTAACGAGCACTTGCCAGCGAATCAGAAATCTAAAAATGAGATGACCTGGTTAAATCCAGCTTTGAATGCATCTACTTGACGCATTATTCCAGTCTTAACAGTAGCATCCACCACCAATGAAACATACTCTTCTAAGTTGTAAATATTGACCTACAGAAAGTTAAACAGCAAAGAGTAATCAACAACAAAATGGGAAGCAAAATATGAGATGGTTAACAGCGCAAGAATCTTAATCTGCTCCATCACTTACCACTGTATTTTCTTCACCTTCCTTCAGAATATAATCAGGATAGCCAGGAAGAGTAAAATCTAAGCATAAGTCTTCAACAGAAGCACCACGGAAACATAAATCTTCTATTTGTTGATTGTTACTAGAGCAGGACTCCAAATAACGCTTGCGTTCAACAAGAATTTGCAACTCTTGCAAAATCTTTCCGAACTCGGCATCAAAAGATAATACGTCGTACAAATCAAGTTCCTAGTACAGTAAAATATTTTTCTGTCAATATATAAAAAGGTAGAGAAAACATCTGACAATACTAAGGTTGGACAAAAAAGGTGGAAGAGGAAATTAGAATGGATCCGAGTGCAAGCAGGTTGCCAGGTTCTAGTGCTTACTTGTCCAAGTAGAAGTTTATAAAATGATGTAGACAAAGGCAAATCCAGAAGCCTTCCATCTTGCAACGCTTTTGCCATGACTCGACCAACTAAACGGAAATACTCAACAGCTTTGAAGAATTTACTACCCTCCGAACAAGCAGTACTAGGTGACCAAGGCCGAGGAAACAAGCCAAGAGGTGCTTGTATCAAGTTGCTGGCATCACCAGGTGAATTTGAATCAAGCTTTTTAACTTCTGAAGTATCAGAATCAGATCTCCACAATCCCAAGCCAACCCTTTGCAGGTCATGACTTAAGAGGGTATAGAACTCCAAAGTTGGACCAAGCCCAGTTCCAACTTCACCAAAGTACTCAACTTCAAGAACAGCCTTCTGAGTTGAGAACATTTCCATGACTTTGGTGGCAGAATCCAAGATACGGTTACGAGAAACACGAACTTTCTGACGTTGCAATCTACCAACCCGAACTTCTCTTTCAGTTGCTGAGTTATTATCACCCTGTTGTTGCTGAAGACGATTCAATGCCCGTGATAGCCCAAAAGCTGTGGAATAGAAGTGTTGTCTTCGTGTTTCAAAAGGAAACAGAAATGGACAAGCTTTGGTCATCTGATAACACCAAGAAGGTAAGCTACCACTACAGAGTGCAAGAACATCCTGAATTTGACGAGCAAGCTTTGGTGTCAATTTATTGCTGACAAACTCCTCAGAGGGTACTTTAACTCCAGTTATGTATAGTCCATCCAGTGTATCAACTTCTCCTTTTGCAAAATCATCGCAGATTGCCTGTAATCTCAGACGAGGAGATAACTGATTCAATCCCTCCAATACACGCAACAGTGCTAGAATATTGTAAGTTTCGGTGGACTTCCCAAAATCACAAGGAAGTTCCCCTTGTAAAATGCTATCAAGAAGAGAAGTATACTGTACTTCAGATGTAGCTCTGCAAGAGTCTGATTTGGAAGATTTCAGCACTGAAGCTGAACCTCTGATGGATCCCTTATCCACTTCGTTATCAGCCTTCTGATATGTTATAGTGAATATATCACTCCAGAAACGGCTTCCATCATTAGGTAAATCAGCACCACCTAAGCTTTCTTCATCATGCTCATCATGAACTACTTGCTGCTGCATAGCTTGATATACAGTCAAATGCTTGCTAAGCTGCTTGCCACCAGTTGTAAATACCAATTTGTTCGATCGCTCATGTGCACTATTTCCCAATGACAGGCCACGTCTATCTCGACTACCAACAGAAGCAAGCCCGGCCATGGCAGCTGCAGCAAACGACATCGCCCCACGAGAGCTTGGTTTTCTAAGTTCAGCAGGACCTGCTCCCCTGCTACTAAAAGCATCTCTTATGCTCGAACTAGACGAGATTTGTGTCTGTTTATCATTTGCTACTGAGGCAACACTAGATTCATCAGCATCTGCCAGTTTTACGTCATGCACATTCTCTGGAACACAGACAGGAAGAGACCCTGGTAGAACCTGAGGAGTTTCAACAAAAATATTAAGTTTCCAATCAATGCCACTATCCCAGACAAAAAGTAAATTGAGAAATACTACCTCATGATCATCATCCTCATCGTCTGAAACATCATCGTCGTCACCAATCATCAAACCATCATCAGCCTCGAAGGGAGATGCATCAAGCTCTTCGTCCTGCATGTAGAAGACAAAATGTATCATGCACACGGGCTTAAATGGAATCATAAATTATAACATTTACATGACAATCTAATCCAATTGAGGGAATTTGAAGAAAGCTTAGGTGGTACAAGAATTTGAACAGCACTTAATTGAGGGAATTACTGAAAATGTAATCCAATTTCCAATGCATAAGTGATATGTCGTTATGCATGTGAGTACTCGTATGTCGTACTTGCACCTAATTACAAAGATATATCCAAATTGACAACTTAATCTATATCCACATAATTACGATGCTTAATATAAACAACTGGCCAATCATGCGCTAAACTTTAACAGTGAAACGAGTTGTATTGGTGGGTGCTTCCACTATCTCACGTTCTCAACTCATGGAATGTACCGTCACTTCTCAAGGTATGTGCTGTGCCATTATCTGAATAATATTTACTGAATATGATGAGAGCCTGCATAGATCTCAAGGCACATTCAATTATTGAGATAGTAGAGGCACCTAACCCCCAAGTAGTAGTGCTTTCCCCACATCGGTTTTAGCTAGACAATCCTTCACTGAGTGAATCATTAGACATTCAGACATTGTAGAACATGAAGAAGACATGTGTCCTACCTAGATACCACATCAGTTTGCAGGTCAAAAAGGCTGGTGTGAGCTCTCCTTGGTCATTTTGTAGTCAGCTTTAGCAAAGATCTAATTTTATTAAAGCCGCACAGGGTATTTGCAATGAAATTTGCATCAAATAATAATTTTACAGCAGTATTAACTGTGTCAACTCCCCTTGACACTTTCACATCAAATTAAATAACGGAGGATGACAAATAATCATGCAACGACAATCAACAAATGCAGAAAAACTGTATCACTAAAATCAACATGACCATTGAGTAACTGTGAGGAGGCATATTACTAAACGAAGCATTTGCAGTCAAGCATCTGTATTAAATTTGAGGAATATGCAAAATTTCAAAACAATGATCACTACTGAATTCTGTAAAAAAAAAAAATGCTGTGAATGATGGTCAGACCTCTGAGCTACTTTGATCATGTGGTGGTTTGACTTCTGCATCTTCCTCTAAAGCGACTTTCCTGCGAGCAGCAGTCCTAGTATGTGGACCTTTTGGTTCATCCGATGGCGATTTAACAACAGCTTTACCTTTTCCCTTCGAGGTGTTTCTGCTCCCCTCCTGATTATCCTTCTTAGCTGCACAATCTGCGGTAGCCAATGATTTTGATCTAGTTGAAGGCCGCCGGACAGATTGAGTTGACGAAGGGACTGGTGTTGTTGCCCTAGGTGCCACAGATTCAGAATTTTTTCCAGATGACACAGCAGGATAAGAAATTGGCTCGCTACGCTGGATTCTAGGCCAAAGGAAATCTTCGACGGCTGCTAGACTTGCTAAGGGATCAATAAGAACAATATTGGATGAATAATCTTTAAGTGATTTTTCACCCTGTGCTCGACATAGACGCAACTTCAAGGGCTGGGATAGAGTACTTAATCCAGAGGACAGATGAGATCCTCCCGAACTGGATGTCCTTCCAGAATGACTAAGCACAACCGGGAAGCGTTCCAATGAAGACAGCGCACTTTGCAGTTTCTGAACTAAGAATGACATTGGAGTTTTACTCCCCTCCACGTCATTTGGAAGGGCAACATATATAAATGATTTATAACGCCTGAGTGCATGCTGACGCAACTTGGGCAGGTTTGCTTCGGAGACCTTTCCTCTTTCAAATGTTCCACAAGACAAATAATTAAGCAATGCTGCAATAATTCCACTCCCAATGAATTCAAAGGTGGAAACTCCATCGCCCTTGCTAAGCTCAGACAGTATTTCCGCTATAATGTTGTCTAACTGTTCTTCGACAGTGCATAAGATATCAAAATCATTACCACCAGGAGACTTTGATTTCCCTTTAGCTTTTGTTTTGACAGTGTCCACAGTAGTATTTAATTTCGCACAGAGAGCCCTTAGCTTCAGAAGGTCATCAGTAACAGCAATATCACTTGAGCTGGGGTCTGAAGGGAAGTACTTATCTTTGAATGACTTTGCACGATCACTAACTGAAGCACTAAGACTAGTATTTGGACCCTCTACCGTGCTTGGTGGTGAATTGGCTATAACAGGATGGGAACCCTTTGGTTCATCCAAGGAATTATTACCAGTATTCAAAGTACTGCTGTGACGGCGGCTGCGTCTTGAACGTGAAGATGTGCATGTACCAGAATCAATATCCTTTTCCCGTGGTGATACTTGAGAAAGCATAGGACTTGAGATTTCCAGGCATATAAGTGACTCTACAGCATGAACAACTCCTTCCCTCACAAATATCTTCGAAAATGTCCCAGGAAGCTTTTCCATCAAAATTTCAGCTATCTGAAGAGCAGGGATCAACACCTGTGGATCTTTCCAGGATAAAATGCCAGCTAAAAAGCTGCAATGATCAATATGCATGTTAGAGGGAACCAGCGGTACACATAAGCATATGTAGAAGCAAGAATTACAGTTTCGTATTGGAACCTGGATATGTTTGTTGTGCCAAGGAGAATTTCAATCATTTCAGCTGAGCTATAATACATTAGTTTTGCAATGACAGATAAGCATTTATGACGTATTGATCCATTTACGCTGGAGCCATACACCTGGTAAGGGATTTAGGATAATGTGTCAAATAGAAGGATTTCAAAATTGTCATCGGCAACAACCAAAACCGAACGATACATCAGAAAACAAGGGACTGACCTGTGTCATGGTAGGTAATATGTCCATACCAAATTGCTGCAGAAGTTCAGGCTGATCACGCAATAACTTCTCCCGGCCTGACACTTTAATATCAATTGAAACAGACTCGCCTTGTTTGCTAGAAGCAGGTCTCCTTGCAGAAGAGCCTTTCATAAAACCATGGGAATGTGCTGGTAAAGATATGATTCCAACAGGTAGAGGAGGAAGCAATGCATCAGCAAGGTTCACGATCTCATACATCTGTGTCACACAACAGAATGTATTAGCACAATTTGCATATGACATGGACCTGCAAAGTACCATATAACAACTATATAATACTTTGCCACTTTTTAAGTAACAATGATAATGCAGCTGAGTACATACTAACTGTTAACCATACAGATAAAACAGCCACTGTATGCAAAATGAGAGCATCAGTTCTTGGTTTCCAGTGACTTGGTCACTATATTTTCTAAATAAGCTGATAAATCTAGAATCTAGACAGGCATTCTACAAAAAAAAAAGTATAATACCAGGATCAAGGTCAGCAAACAGTAGCTGGGTATTGCCTATGTGATTGGTGAAGGCCAAACATATCACTTCTACCCTAAGCAGAGGCCTAGGCAGTGTCCACTACTGTCAGAGATTCTCTCCGTTGCCAGATTGTCCGTCATGGCAGCACACACAAGAGAGGGGGGAGCGAAATGGAGGATGAAAAAAGCGTTAACTGCGCCTCATAATGGAAGAGTAGGGGAAGGCTGGCCATGGAAGTTCAAGGGCACATGCAGAGGTTGAAGAAGGTGACGACATGAAGAGGAGACGGCCACTGCCATGCAAGCAAAGGTGATAAGTAGAAGGAAGAAAACAAAGTGGAGGCCCGGGTTCGGCTGCGTCTGATGCTATGGGTACATGGGGGACGGCCAAACTTAACAGCTACATGTACGAGTCATCCCAGCCTCCTAAGTAATGGCGCACAAAGGAGAGCTAGACACTGTCATGAAGGTCCCACGCAGATGCAACATCATCCTCTAGCTTCCCTGAAGCTCTGACATCACTGTCAAGCTTCCCCACCAACCTAAACGTGGTATTATTCTCTCATCCTCGTCCATGTATCTCCAGCCGCACAATGAAGCAGCCATCCTCCAAGTGGCTATGTGCTTGGTGGCCACCCAGCACTCGCCTAACTCAAGCTACCATGTTTACTGTGACTGCTGCAGCTTGCATGACTTCAGAAACAGTAGGAACACAGAAGGATTTGGCAAATTATTATAACCTATTCTGTTAAAATTCTTGAATTGCATGTACTATTTATGTTCTGAACATCGTGCAAATCTTAATTTTTTACTACGCAGTAAGAGCCAGAGCCTAGGAGCATCCAGCATGGAACTTTCTTCTAAATTTTGTAAAAATCTGTTGAATTTTTATGGCATCGATGTTCCATTGTGTGATGAGTAGTAATTTCTGTTTACAATACAAATCTGAATTGCATTCATACTTGAGTGAAATTAAAATTAAAAAAAAACATCACTTCAGAACTTGGCTAGTAAAAATAACAAATGAACGAATTTACCGATCAGCAGATGTCATTAAAATTAAATAGCAAGTAGCTATATTCTAGGATAATATAATTTTTATAAAGGAAATTTACCTGATCAGCTGGCCTTATTAAAGTGGGGGTCACAGTTGTACCAGCAACCAACCCAGAACCTGAAAGGATATCTTTAAGTGTGCCGCTAAATCCATGGAGGAGGAGTGTTTTAGCTGCCAATGGAGATCCGCATGCGCATATTGACAGAAGACGAATTATTCCCTTCAAGGATATGATCCATAGTTAGCAAACTTATCATAAATCATACAATGTAGTAATAAAAGGAAAACTGAAGCATACTGTATATGTCAATGTACTCAGTGATGCTTGCCCCGCTGAGTTGCTAACAGATACTAAGCCAGCAGCTTGTGCAACCAATCCATGATTGCACAATTCATCTAGTTTCTCTGGGGATGAGGCAAACGCTTCTGCTATACGAGTCAGGCAAACGGAAGCATGTTCCAGCACCTGGAATAAACAGAGATAGAATATCAGCACCTTATTAAGAATAGAAGGCAGAATGGTAAAGTCATGGTTGGAAACATCAATCGTACTTTTGCATCATGGTAGTTCAGAAGATTAGTTAACAGTGGAACAGCTTCCATTACAAAATCTGAGGCGTCGGAAGGAAGCTTCCTACACATATTAGCAGCTGTAGATAACGCGACTCTCTGTATACATTCCACCAAAGAAACAACAATGAGTAACAATGAGTAATTGTTAAGAAAATGTAGAACATTCTCTCATAGAGAGTACAAGTAAATGATGTACAATAAAAGGATGCGATATCACCAATTATTATTTCTGAAGTTTTAAATTCTGCAAGAAAATGAAGTATTTGAAAATATTAAATACTGGAAGAACATAGAGTATTCAGCAAAATTACTTGAACACCCGTGGCGAAAAAGTCGAGATATGATAGCACTGCCATTAGTGCGCCAGCCCGCAAACAGGCAGTTGGATGCTCCTGGGATATCTTCTTAAGAGCTTGTAAGGACTGAACAACTCAGAAAAGGAGTAGTAAATGTTAGTACATCAAGTCACCAAGACCATTAATACAAAATATGCAAAAAAAAAAGCCACCTAATTGTGTAGCATATCAAATAACGATAGAATATTTGTGCGGTATTTTAAAACAACAGTACGAGACAAGGAAACTCAGTAATCTAAAGCGCCACCAGAGCATTCCAATATCAAAAGAAAACAAACCAATGCAAGTGTCCTAGGTGATAATGCTGATAGTGGTAGACTGCTCAAGTACCTAATGCAGACACTCAAACTAGATTCAATAGCACAAAAGGACCACAGAGGACTTGAACCACTTTCAAGCAAATGATATCAAGTTAAATAGCACAAAAGAAGTAGACCCAAGAAGACAATAGTCTGGCCTAGGGATGGCAATGGGGCCCTGTTCCCCAAAAACCCGTGGGGAATTCGTCTATTAGGGGACGGGTATGGGGAACTTTGATCCCCGCCAACTAAAATGGGGATGGGGATTAAAAGCTCTCCCCATCCCCGTTCCCCGCTATACCCGTTATCTACTCGTAGATATATAAATTTATATGTTTTTATATGAAATACATTGTAATATTACCCGTTATCTACTCGTAGATATATAAATTTATATGTTTTTATATGAAATACATTGTAATATTGTGTCTAACATAGTGTGTTTTAATAATATTTAACATATGATCTAATCTTTGTCATTTTTACCGCATACCTGTTACACAGGTTGTGTATTTTCCAGTGTCAAAAGTGTTAGTTTATAAAATTGAGACAAAATTATTTGAAATTAGTCTCTTAGTGGGGAACCTGATCCCCGCCCCGATCCCGATGAGGATGGGGATGGGGAAAAAGTTTCCCCGATTGTTAAATGGGGATGGGGATGAGAAGGCACTCCCCGGTGGGAGGAAGCCCCGTTGCCATCCCTCTGGCCATACCATACCCATAAGATATGAAGGCAAAGAAAACACAGCCAGAAACCGGATACAGGAATCTTAGCATCTGATTTCAACCCACTTTTTTAGTCTTCATAGCTGTGAAATCGGACCATGACCCGCAAATAATTCGGATGAACATGTACAAATAGCTAAATTCATCATGCACATCTAGCTGAATTGGCACAGCAAAACAGTTGCTAGATGGCACTGATCTAAAGGACAATCTAGGTGGTTCCCTACGCAACCGGTAGGAGGACTCTGCCATGATTCATGCCTAGAAGGTCTTCTAAGCAGCGAATGAGGTCCAATGAGAATTCAGATGAACATGTACAAATAGCTAAATTCATCATCATGCACAAATAGCTGAACTGGCACAGCAAAACAGTTGCTAGATGGCACTGAAAGGACGATCTAGGTGGTTGCCTACGCGCCTGGCAGGCCGACTCTGCTGTGATTCTGTGCTAGAAGAAGGTGTTGTAAGCTGCTAATTTAGTTTACACCACAGGGTCCCAAATTCACCATATCTGAACCCAGGCTTTCATCCTTTCTTCACCAACTTGGGTTAACGTACAGCTGCTACATATGGACCCGCAAACATTATATGCAGTGTTCAATAAATCAACCCACGTGCCAATTAAATGAAGAAAAATCGGTGCTGGTGTTATGGCCGCAGCGATTTCAACCAAATCTGCACTCGATTGTACTGACTAAAGGAGTAGTAATGTGTACATTGTCTGTTTCCAAATAAAAGTCTATGTTTTATAAGAGATATGGCGGTTGATAAATTTATAAGTGCTCAATCATCCAGCTAGAGACCTAGTCTAAAGTTTCTTGAGTGCTGGTTATATGATATACTTTACACTACTTGGGGATACTATACTTATACCTACCACTACCACACACGAGCCATACAGATCACCACTACCATAACATAAAACCCATACAACGTGACATTTCTCAAGAGTATGGGCATACTACCTCCAACAAAATTGTTGTCCATAACTTTCTCCGCAAGTTGAACCAAGTCAACAGCTATATAACTAACTACTCATCAGCAGGTACAAATACTATAAATGGCTTGCAAGTTGCAACCCTTAAGAAAACGTGTGTAATGTGCATGCTAAGGTTCTACAGGCAACATAACCATAGGTACCATGAACACCAACTAGATCGCTAAGCACTGATACGGATCAGGCAACACGATAAAGAGGTAGCATGTACTGAAGAGCAAATACCCACCTGCTCTGCGAGGTCCATGTATTCAATGGTGAGAAGCCGAGCGCAGAAGCAGGCGACGGCACCGTAATGAACAACAGAAGCGCACGACTCCGGAAGCACGTCGCAGAGGTGGGTGAGGGCCCGCGCCGCGAGCAGCATGATGTCAGGGTTGCTCTCGTGGTTGAGCAGCCCGACCAGGACAGGCACGAAGGAGTCCACAGAGAACCCCGCAAGCGAGTCCTCGGTGCCGATGGACAGCATCTCGCAGAGCTGCGTGAGGGCCTCCACCTGCCGCCCTTCCTCCCCGTCGGCGCGGAGCCCCGCGAGCATGCCCTTGGTCCTGCCGGTCATGGGCGAGGCAGCGGCGAGGGCGGCGGAGCCCCCCGGCAGCATGTCGTCCAGGCCGGCGCCGAGCTTCCTCAGCAGGCCCTGCAGCGCGCTGCTGGCGGACGTGAGGCCGTGCGGGAAGGCCGCGGCCCCGGAGGCGCCGTCGTCGTCGTAGTCCGTGGCGTCGGCGAAGCTCAGGCCCAGCATCCGCTCGGCCTCGCGCAGGCGGGAGCTCCCGGAGGTCTCCTCCTCCTCCTGCTGCTGCTGCTCCTTGCCTTTGTCCGCGTTGGAGGCGGCGCGGCTGCGGCGCCGGGGCGGGGGGTTGTTGTCGGCTGGGAAGTCCATCGGGGGCTGAGGGACAGGAGGGGTGAGGGTGGCCGCGGAGCGACGGGCGCGTTGTTGGGCGGGCTGCGCGGTGGGGATGGGGGTGGCGGCGGTGGGGCTAGGGTTAGGGTTGGGTCGGGAGCGCTTGGAGGAGCGGGTCGAAGGGGTGGTGGAAGACGACGATGCTTCCGCCCGCTTGCGGCTCCGCGTTTCCATACAAGGGGAAACGAGAGGGCGGCGGCGGCCGCCTCGAGCGAGGCGACGGCGACGGCGGCGGCGTGGCTAGCGGACGATGGGCGGCGGAGGAGAGGGCATCGATCGAGGGATGATGGATTGGCGAACGGGAGGAGATCTGGGTGGGGATTTGTTGAGGAGGGAGGGAGGCGGTGGGGGACTCACGTGAGATAAGAGACCCGGGCTTGCACAAGTGTTCAGCTCTCTGTCCACCAGCCGTGCTCTGCATAAAAACAGAGAGAGACAGAGAAGATACCGAATTTAACTTGAAACTGAAAATTGATCTAAACAAAACTTGAAACTATTTAAACTCAAAAATATGAAACTAGGAATAAACTATCCGTTCAGAATGAATTGTAATTCTTTTCTGAACTGTATATGCATAAACGTGTTCCAGCGTGTATGTTCACTCATTTCAGTCCCTATTGATACTTGATAGTCCATCTTAAACAATTTTATAATTGGGTAGAAAGGAGTAATTCTAATCTGATTTTTCGTGTTTTTTAGATATCGGCGCGTGGAATACTGATGTTTAGCATGCTTGGTTAGGAAAGAAAATATGAGGACGTGTGACCAACCAGGCAACCAGGAAGTTCTTTCTGTGTACGCATGAGTGAGAACAAAGTGCGGCAAAAAAATACTAATATTGATCTCTTACGTCAGTTTAGAGATTCTATACAGTTGTCAGGGGTAACAACAGTTCACTACCCAATGTAATCTAATCCCGGGTGGAGAAGTGTGCAGTCACAATGATCCTTAATAGCCCCAAGGCTCACACAACCTTCTTCTTCAAGACATAGACTCAACACTATCATGACCATTCTTTGGATAACACCTCGAACATCTTAACTGTGAACAATGTCGCGTCCTAGATCGCGGACACCAGGGATGCACACACCCTCTTTGTAGATTCAGCAAAGTGGCACGAGGAGGTTCCTGACAGCTTCACGGGGAGAATTAAAAGATGCACGATCTACCAAGTTGTGGTCGCTCGAAAGCTGAATATATGGTATGGATTTTGTGTCTACAATGGCGAGTTCCCAAGAACTCAAGCTTGCCCTTGGTCTAGCTCTAGATGAAGGCGAGGAAGAAAGATATGGGCTCCTCCCTCTGGCCTAAGCTTGCTTGCTACCCAAGATCATCTCCTTCGTACTGTGGACTTGGTCCTCCTTTTATATGCTATAAGGGGATACCACATTGCCCACCGACAAAGCTCATGTCGTGCAATCTTGGTATTGGATCCCAAAAGCGGTTGTTAGGTCGGTATAAGATACCTCCTTCCTGTCCCTGTAGTCTAGATGTGGCAAAATAGTCCAACTTTGGCTAAAGTAGAACCTGACAGGATGGCCCTTGCCAGTTCGTACATGCAGAGGAGCAGACATGTGGGGGGAGGGGGGGCTCTTCACCACAAACGTGGAAGTTCTTTCCACTCACTTAGTCTTGTTTTCACCCCGAACGATCCTGCTCAACTGCTTTGCATGGTCTTCTCCACATGACGGTGCACAGTAGATGTCTTTGTCTCTTCTTTTGCTATGGCAGATAACCGTATCCCTACGTTCGAGATGTAGCCTCCAGCCATAAAATTATCTCTTGGTTTGTCTCTTGGTTTTCTACAAGATCGCCTATCCCTACGTTCGAGATGTAGCCTCCAGCCATAAAATTATCCATGACCCTGCCCACGACCACTAGCCTCACGGCCCCGCGTCTTCCGCCTAGGCCAAAACCTCTACCTCCCCAAAAAACCGCTTTTCCATGCTAGCTCTCACTGTCAATGTTCAGCAAGTCCCCCCACTTCAACTTGTTTTCGTAAGGCTCGCCAGTTCCACATCTAGGTGCATGTGGCCAAGGTCCACAAGCTCCACAAAATTTTGGAAATTTCAAACTAAATTTTATAGTATTCCCATCGTCCTCCTAAAGAAATTGTCACAAATCTTGCTAATGTTTTCTATACATCGAGTTTCACAAAGTTTTTAATTTACATCAGTAACTTTTCCATTGCCGAATGAGGTTTGTGATTAGAAATTTTGATCCATATCCATCTGGCAACTTATGAATTTGGACCCATACTGCAATAAAATTAAGGTCAATCAAATCTTGAAAACATACTGTCATACAGTTCAAGAACCACTATGTTTTGCCGAAACAACCACGCGGTTCGTCCTTTGTCACTGTCAGTCGGTTCCCCAAGCAAAAGCATTCCCTCCAACACTCTAATCTTGACCTCCTTCACCGGACTCCAAGCAGTACGCATATGTCTTTCAAAATTTTGGATGCTTAAGTAGTTCGTGGTGTGAATGCGAGCTATAGCCATCCACTTCACCCCCTCTATTGCCTCCTCCTTCTTGTCCGCCCGACCTAGTAGATGAACTCGATTCCGCAGGCGAAACCATGAGTCAAATCTAGACTACCAAAACTGAGCAGTGATAAATGCAAAGGCATATTATAAAATTAGGTGAGGAGGAAATACCATGGTGCAATGGTCGGCATGCCATCTGGTGAGATGGGGTACCCGGGTTCGAAATCCTCACTTGTACTACAGAGCCGGCTTGGAGTCCCCTCTCTCGTCTTGTTATAAAATCAGGTGAGTGAGGCTAGATGAGTTATGATTGGAGATTAATGGAGAAACCCTAATCGCCTAGGTCAAACCCTCTCTTGAGATGGGTACCTTGCTCAATCTCTATCTCTACTACTATTAAACAAGCAAACATATTCTTTTCTACAGTCACCTCAACAGATGTCCACGGTCAGATTCCCACCACATGATCTGACTTGGCTAACTAAAATTAACAGCCCAGATGTGCACGTAGCGATTAAAATAGGCGGACGAAAACTCTGCCAGAATCGCGTGCACGCACGCTCATCACCCAATTGTCGCTGGAAAAAAAAGGAAAGACAAATCTCTACTTCTATACTACTATTAAAAGAGCAAACATGTTGGGATACTTTAAATCTTGTCCGTTTAATTTTCGATCAACGATCCAGATTGTCGTGATGTCGAGCACCAAACAAATTTGATCTTGTCCGTTCAATTTTCGATCAACGATCCAGATTGTCCGAAAATCCTACGGAGAAATACAGTTCGAATCGTATACGTACAGGAAAAAGGAAAAAAGAAACGCAAGATCAAATCTCAGGTTCAGGACATAGAAGCCGTGGTGCTCGATGGCGGCCGGGTCGCAGGCCAAGCCGATGTGACGCGGTGACGGTTGTGGTGGCGGTGCGGCAGAGGATGAAGACGCCCCTGGCTCGTGGATGGTGGGCGCCGCCGGGAAGCTCCGCCTCGCGCTGTTCAACGACCCCTGACACGCTTCTCTGCTTCCTCCGCATCGCCTTCAAATTCGCCGGGAGCGAGTACGTCATAAAGGTAAACTAACTTCCCGCACTACACCACCCGAAGGGCCCTAGGCGGCCAGGCGACGCTGCTCCCGGCCACCAGCGCCTCTTTGTACTCTGCCGCCCGTGGCACCCACGCGAAGCTGCTGCCGGCGATGCTGGACTGCTGCACGCTGGATCAGCTCAAGTACTTCGTCAAGAACACCCGGCCGCCACCGGACCGCGCCAAGAACCGGGTTCTCTACTACACCTACCTCGAGATGTGCAAGCAGCTCGAGCCGAAGGGGCAAGCGCGTGATGAAGACGCCCTACCAGTTGGAGGTTCTCGAGAGGACCTACACTGCTACACAGGTTCGCCAGCAACTTCTCAGCATTCTGAGGTTTTTGGGTTTCGTAACTACTGCTTGTTTCAGAGGATTTGTTGATCGAATTATATATGCTGTGCACGTCTATGAGTATCCTCTGACGAATTTAGTTCTGTCTGTGATGGTGCAAAGGATCCGTATCCGAACGAGACGACGAGGCTAGAGCTTTCTCTGAGGTTGGGCCTGATGGACAGGCAGCTGCAGATGTGGTTCTGCCACCGGCGCGCGGGAGACGGTGCCGTAGGAGCTCACGGCGAACGGCGGTGAGCCGGATTGTGTCCAGTTGCGCCGAGTCAGGCCTCGACAACATGCCCCTTTTGAACTAATATGAATGTCCTTCTTCAGAGTCGACTCGCCGCGCACACCGTGTTGCGCCATCGCCACCCTGCGCATCCGACGCCCACGAACTCCTCGGCAAATCTGGTGCGTGCTCTATAATTTATCAAGGACGAACAGGATAGTTAAAATCTGTCACAACTACGCTCAGAAATAAAACCTGTCATAACCTTCAGACCATGATTACACGAAGAAACACACAGTTCAACAGGCCTAGTGTATCTGATTCAGTACCATCAGGAAGTGAAATCGTATCCTATGTCCCTAATAAATCCTTTTGCATGACTTTTTCATCTGGGTATAGCACAGTGCATTAGCATTTGTTTGCGGTACAGTTTATAGTTCACAATAACTGAATAACCTGCTAAGCAATTCAGGTTTCTTTGCACAACATCGTATAGATTATGTAATGTTTTAGCAATTCAGGTTTCTTTACCCCACATCTTAACTGCTCACCTTCGCTTTCTCCAACAATGATAAATCCCTGATTGACATTCATAGGATTGAAGCGCCTGTATGGCCCTAACCACTACAAATGCGCCACGCACCCTGTTCCGGGATATAAGCAACACCCACTCTCTGGGTAATGCTCATAACCCAATCACTCAATTCCTACCGGACAATCGGCGCTCACCCAGCTTCAGAACATAACAAAGGCAGATGGCGTCGTACCTCGACAACAAGGAGAATATGGCTGATGAGAATGAGTCCGATTGGTTGCACAGGAATGATTCCTACCAAGTGCAATGTGGTTCAAGACGAATCAGTACAATTGCCAGCCTACGTATCCCAGATTGCACTTTTCAAAATCAGGGTTAGTTCATCGTTTATTTAAAGTGCTAACTTATCAAGACTGTTTATTTGTCTACGATTTGGACACGTAGGTACAGGGACTTTTTATGGCTCCAACAAAACTCTACCGAGCCAACAATATGACAAGAGTCATTCAATTGAATTGTCCCTAGATGCAAGTCAAACCACTCAAAATCTAATAAAGCCCTGTGTCAATCCTAGGTTCACATCACATGGCAAGGCAGCTGGAAACAATTGGTATTTATTCTCATGTCAAAGTTTTGTTCAATTGTATGCCGATTTATTTTTTAATTGACTACTGCCACTTGGTACGACACTTCAATTTGATTCTGATGATGTCTTCGCTACCACTGTTACTTATTGCAATGGCAAAGCAAGACGAGAGCTAAAAAGGCAATGGTAGAAAGGAACAAGAAAACGTGATACATGGCCAGCTTGACTTACCCAGAAATTATGTCACAGTTCGTAGTTGCTCTGATTGCAGTTTTAACGCTTCCACAGTGTGTGAAATCAATGGATGAAAAAAGCTTGTGCGTGCAGTGCTGCTGCTGTAGCCAAGATTGCTCTGTATACTCAGTAAGTGTAGTGCTTTCGTTCCAGACTGGAAATGTGAATTTGGGCCGTTGAACCAAATATTTAACCTGGAAATGTCTAGAGTAAATAAAAATATAAGAAGCGATAGCTTTACCGGTGAACAATGCAAACAAAAAATGTTTGTGTTTGTCGGTCAATCAATTCTCAGATCTATGTAGCAGCCTACGGTTACAGGAAATCAAAGAAACTTTATGACAGGCTTAACCCAATATTTTGTTTGCTCCAAATTGTACAATGAAACTCAAACCAATAATGATTATGTGCATGTTTTTTGGTTTTTGTTTTCCCAATCCCAACTATGTGGTGCTAAAGTACTCACGCTTGCGCTGTATAAAATTTCAAAATAACAAAATATTCAATTCTAACATGAAAGAAGTAATGTTATTAATTAATAAACAAGCAACATATAACTTCTGAAATCATACCTTGTTGCAGCAGCAGATTATCTGCCTGACACCAAGAGTGAAAGCAAGGAGAGCATGCTCAGGGATCTGCCCATCCTTGGAGATACCTGCTGCAAAATCACCAGTGGTGGAGTCAATGATAGGCACAACACAAGCAGCTGCTTCACACGCTAATTTTACTAAGGTGCAACTACTTACCAAAGACATAGGCTGCCTGTCTGCGATGTGCATAATATGAATAGTGGTCCAATCGCTGCAATTTCCCTTCGGCCATAAGCAAAGTATTTGTCATCGTGGCAAAAAGAATATGTTGAAAGGGCGAATGCTTCATATTTGCTTTCAGGATCCAAGATAACACAAGCCTCTCTGTTGTATTGTCACAACAAAAGCACAAAGCACAATCAAGCTGCTGCCCAGCTCCTCAACAACATACAGGAGTAAGAGAAATGCAGTAGACCAGCATTATACAAGCAAGTTTGATCCGCACGTACAAGACGCTCTACACCTGGAGGCCTGAGTGCTGAAGTGGAAGAACTTGTCGCCACGGCGGATCAGGGCGTCCTGACGCGGGTTCATGGTCCCTTCGATGACCTCCTCTAGCCACCGCTTCAGAACGGTGCCGGGTCGATGAGGGGTCGCCGAGGAGCCTGCTAGCTCGGGTCGCCAGCACCCGCGCTCCCCAAGGATCTTAACGGCATGAGCGGCTATGCCCGCACGTGGACAACAACGGCGATGAGTGGGGCATCCATTGTGCCGCGCGCGTCTCAGAAATCGGCGACGATGGGGGATTTGGAGAGGGCGAGCCGCCGACGACAGTATATTGTTGGTGCAGCCCGAGGCTGCACCCTCTCCTCTTGGACCTCACGAACTCGCTCTGACAAGAATCGGAGGTGGGAGACAACGATTGGAGCTGGGACACGGTAGTTCTTCCCGGCCGACGCCAATGGCGCCGCCGCGGGCGCTCTGACGCCCGAATTACTATTCCGTCTAGCTCGCAGTATCAATGGCGTTTACAGGGAGGTGGGGTTATATAGCCGCAGCACACACACGATGCCACACCGGCGCACACACGCACTCCACGCTGCCCACTAACAGCACGACCTGCACGTCCGGCCACTTCGCGCTCACGACGCGGCCGCTCCAACTGATCACTAACAACCTAGCTAGATCAAACTCCACTATTCTAGCTAACAGCTAACTGAACCAAGACAGCACGCACTACGCGCGCGCCACACACATGCATGGCTTACATGCTCAACAAATCACGCCCTAAGCCATGCTCAGGGCATCGTCGTCGACGTCGGCTTCACCGCTGCAACGGCCAACACCTCCGCTCTGTTACGAGGTGAGCAACTAACTCGTATTCCAGGGGGCCAAAGGCCTTATATACACACGTCTACAGTACATGTCTACAGTAAACTAGATTACATGTCTGACACCCCCCCTCAAACTCATGGTGGATCAACAACACTGAGTTTGGAGAGAAAGAACCCATGCTGCGCTCGAGTCTGTGCCTTCGTGAAGAAATCCGCTAGCTGTAACTCGGAGGGCACATAGTGAAGAGCAAGAATCTGATCCTGCACAGCAGCACGCACAAAGGAGGCATCCACGCCGATGTGCTTGGTGAGCTCATGCTTCACCGGGTCACGCGCAATGCTGATGGCACCTGTACTGTCTGACAATAGAGAAGTCGGTGCAGCAGCAGAAACACCAAAGTCTGCTAGCAACCATCGCAACCAGGTCACCTCAGCCGTCAACATAGCCATCGCTCGCAACTCAGCCTCTGCACTGGAGCGGGAAACTGCCTTCTGTTTCTTCGTCTTCCAGGCAATGAGAGATCCTCCAAGAAAAACACAATAGGCAGACAGCGAGCGGCGATCAGAAGGATCACTGGCCCACGTAGCATCAGAGTAGGCCTGGAGCTGGAGAGAGCTGGAGCGAGGAAAGAAAAGGCGGCGGAGATCGTGCCACGAAGATATCGTAGAACACGGAGAAGGTGACTATAGTGGACAGAACTGGGAGCAGATACGAACTGACTCAGAATGTGGACAGGATATGATATGTCTGGACGAGTGACAGCCAGATAGACAAGACTCCCAACAAGATGGCGATAGCGTGTCGGGTCTGTGAGGGGATCACCATCGGTAGCACGAAGCTGAACATTGAGCTCCATAGGAGTCTCAGCAGTGCACTCATCACCAAGAGCGGCGCGAGCAAGAAGATCCTGAATATATTTTTCTTGGGAGATGTAGAAGCCATCAGAAGTCGAAGAAACCTCAATCCCAAGAAAATAGCGAAGAGGACCAAGATCTGACATCAGGAACTGCTCACGGAGGCGGGCCTTAACAAAGGCAATGTACTCAGAGTCATCGCCAGTAATGATCATGTCATCAACATATAAGAGGAGGAGCGTCCGACCACGAGGTGAGGTGTGGACAAACAGCGCAGGGTCATGGTCGCTAGGCACAAAACCAGCGGCAGTCACCACAGAAGCGAAACGCTCAAACCAGGCGCGAGGGGCTTGTTTAAGGCCATAGAGAGAGCGCCGAAGACGGCAAACCATACCATCAGGAACAGAGTACCCCGGTGGTGGCTGCATATAAACCTCCTCCGCAACTCACCATTGAGAAAGGCATTCTGGACGTCAAGCTGAGACACAGACCAATGACGAACAGAAGCCACAGCGAGAAGAGTGCGAACAGTGGTCATGTGGGCAACAGGAGCGAATGTCTCATCATAATCACGTCCCTGCTCCTGCTGAAAGCCACGAGCCACAAGACGAGCTTTGTAACGCTCAAGAGAACCATCGGAGCGAGTCTTGATCTTATAGACCCACTTGCAAGTGATGGGACGAACACCGGGAGGAGGAGAAACAAGATCCCATGTGCCAGTGCGCTCAAGTGCAGCAATCTCCTCAGCCATCGCAAGCTGCCATTCAGACTGAGCCATGGCATCCCGATAGGAAGTGGGCTCAACAGCAGCAGAAAGACTGTACTGGGAAGGAGAATAGCGATCAGGAGACCGTAATGAGGTCCGAGAACGAAGGTTATGAGCCGGTGTACACGGGGAAGGAGGCGCACCGGAAGTGGAGGGCACGTCAGAAGGATCATCCACAGCACGAGGGCGACGAGTGTAGTGGAGAGGAAAAGGAGAGAGGGGACGATGTAGCGGGAGGAAGGTGGAGAGGTGGATGACGAGGAAGGAGAGGAGGAAGGTGGGGAGGGTGGCGTCGGTGGTGTATCAGGAAGAGTGGGACCCATCGGAGGAGGAGGTGGGGAGGAGGAACATGAGGCACAGAGGGAGAGGTGTCGGGAAGGATAAGGAAGGAGATATCCTCAACCGAAAAGGTCGAGGCAGTAGGACGCGGATAGTACGAACGAGACTCATCAAACGTCACATCACGGGAAATACGTAGCCGACGACTAACAGGATCCCAACATCGATAGCCCTTGTGCTCATCACTGTAGCCAAGAAAAACACATCCACCGACTGAGCGGTCAATTTGGTGCGTTCGCGGGAGCAAGGAGAACATAGCACACGCACCCAAACATGCGAAGAGCGGAGTAGTCAGGAGAACGACCAGAGAGACGCTCCATAGGAATACCACCCTGCAAAGCAGCCGAAGGCTGGATATTGATGAGATAGGTGGATGCGGAGACAGCCTCAGCCCAAAAGTGGGGTGGAAGAGAGGCGGCGATCATCATCGCACGAGCCGTCTCAAGAAGGTGGCGATGCTTGCGCTCAGCAACGCCATTCTGAGCGTGAGCACCAGGACAAGAGAACTGGGCGAGAGTACCCTGTTCGGCAAGAAAACCACGCAACATCTGGGAGATATACTCACCAGCCGAGTCAGCACGAAAGACACGAATGGGCGTGGAAAACTGGTGTGTACCATGGCAGCAAATCGCTTGTATATAGGGAGAACCTCGCTGCGAGATTTCATAAAATAGAGCCAAGTGTAGCGAGAGAAGTCATCAATAAAAAGAACATAGTAGCGATGACCACCTTTCGAATCGAAGGGAGCAGGACCCCATACATCAGAATGAACTAAGTCGAAAGGACGCTGAGAGACTGACTCACTCGTAGGATAAGGTAATTGAGTCTGTTTGCCAAGTCTACAACCATTACAATGTAAAGATACATCGCCAGAGACAGACCCTAAGACACCTTGATGCACTAGCGAGGACAAGCGAGAGCCACATATATGACCAAGTCGATGATGCCACTGTTGGAAGGACGCAGAGGAGGAGGCAGCAAGAGCATGCGAGCTGGCGGGTGTGGTGGCAGCGGAAGGAACACAAAGCCAGTCAACCTCCCAAAGGCCCTGAGCCTCACGGCGCCGAGGGCCAGCTCCAACTAGAACCTGGGTGCGACGATCCTGAACAGAGCAAGAGTCGGTATCAAGAATGACACGACAGCCAGAATCAGTAAGTTGAGCAGCGGAAAAGAGATTCATGGTAAGACGGGGAACATGAGAAACACTAGGAACAGAAAAAGATGGAGTAGAAAGAATGCCACGACTAGCAACAGGAAGAGGTGTGCCATCGGCAGTAAGAACATTGACAGGAGAATCAAGAGGCGAAGAGAAGACAGAGCGGAAGCATCAGAAGACATGTGAAAGAAGCTCCAGAATCCAGAACCCACGGAGATGTACCTGACTGTGTAGGCGGTGGTGGCGAAGTAGCAGTAGTGGAAGCAGTCAGCGAGGCAACGGTGCCCGTCGAAGAAGAGCCAGAGGAAGCCAGCATACGCTTGAGCTGGGCAATATCCTGGGCAGTGAAGGACTGTGCAGACGGAGGCGCACGAGCCGCAGGAGAGGAGCGACCCATGTCACGCTGCTTCTTGAAACAATCAGACTCTGGGTGGCCCGGCTTCTTGCAGTAGTCGCAGAACATGTGAGAGCGCCGACCCCCCCTGCAGAGGGCCGCCCGCCCACCCCCCGTGAAGGAGTGGGTAGCAGTGGCGGAGCAGACGACACCGGAGCGCGGGCAGCAAGCACAGTGGGAACCACAAGCAGTCCAGCAGAACGGAGTCGAGTCTCCTCAGCGCGAAGCTCTGCAAGTACCTCTGAGATGGGAACACGTCGACCACGGGCAAGCAAGTGAGCACGCCGAGGCTCAAACTCGGACGCAGGCGAGACAAGAACTCATGGACACGCTGAAACTCCAAGTCTGACCTCACTGTCTGACAGCATCGACAAGTACCGCAAACAACAGTCCTCAGAGAGTCAAGCTGACGCCAGATGGCAGAGCACTGTGTGTAGAACTCATCAACAGTAGAGTCACCCTGCTGAAGATCATGCTCCTGACGCACCACAGACAGGTAGAGAGCATCACCAGAGGGCTGATAGCGCTGACAAAGATAAGTCCACATCGCAGCAGTAGTGCCCAATCCCATAAACTCAGAAGCAAACTGGGTAGAACACTAGCAGTGAGGACAGCAGCAGCACGAGCATCATCATTGCACCACTGAGTGTAAACAGACAGAGCATCCCGATAAATAGAGAGAGACTCCGAGTAATCCGATACCTGCTGGTCATAGGCTTCAACTGCAAGATCATCAGCATCCTTGGCGGCAGCACGATCAGCCTCAGAAGCATCAGCGGCAAGAGCGGGTGGCACCGGTGGAGTAGGAGCCACAGGAGCAACGGGGCACGGCGGACAGGAGACCTCGCCAGAGAGAACGCCCCACAACAGGAGGCCGCGCATGTGGATGCGCATAAAGCCCACAAACTCGGCGTAGTTGGTGCCATCAAAGATCACAGAGCACCGAGGAACAGCAACATAGCCCGAAGAGGACATCGCGGGCTCACTGATTTTTTTTTACAAAGTCAACTGATGAGAGAGAAAGTGGATCTCACGGGTCCTGCAGCCCGGCCCGATGGGCACGGAGCACTCACGATCCAATCTGGATCAAGCGACAGAGGAGCTCACCAAATCGCGAATCGCGATGGAGGCAGCCACGGAAGTAGCCGGGGCGGCGTGGTCGGCGACGGGAGGAGCCGGGGCGGAGGCGGGGAGGGGCAGCCTGCGCGGCGGCAGCGGTGGTTGGCCCGGGGACGGGCGGAGACGGGGCGGCGGAGAGCAGCCGGGCTGGAGGCGGCCGAGTCCGGCCACAGGGGCGGCCGGGGCAGAGACGGCCGGGCCGGTGGCTGCCTCACACGGAGACGGCCGGGGAAGGAGAAGCCAGCCACAGGGCTTGCACAACAAGACTTGTAGGAACTCGACAGCAAGAAGGAGACGGGGAGCAGCTGCCGGCCAGCAGACTAGCGACGGCAGCGGAGGAGCACGGAGTTGCTGCGCGTGAGCGCCGTGCGAGGAGACCCTAACGTGTGCTCTGATACCATGTTACGAGGTGAGCAACTAACTCGTATTCCAGGGGGCCAAAGGCCTTATATACACACGTCTATAGTACATGTCTACAGTAAACTAGATTACATGTCTAACACGCTCGACGATGCCACCATCTTGTTCCTCGACGACCTCACGCCGAGCTCCTTCTCCACCACGCACGCATGCCCTGCGCACGCACGCCCCGCGCACGAACGCGTCCATCTCCTCCGGTGGTCCGCGCACCCTCGGCTCGCGCCCATGTCGCGCTCCGACGCGACAACGCGGCCGCCCGAGCCGCCTTCACCTTGCCACACGAACGGCTTCACCTCCGCCGTGATCCGCATGCACTCAGCTCGCGCACACGATCGCGCTCCAACGCCGATCGACGCGGCCGCTTGAGCTGCATCACCTTGGTTCAGTTAGCTGTTAGCTGTTAGCTAGAATAGTGGGTGCGTGCTGTCTTGGTTCAGTTAGCTGTTAGCTACAATAGTGGAGTTTGATCTAGCTAGGTTGTTAGTGATCAGTTGGAGCGGCCGCGTCGTGAGCGCGAAGTGGCCGGGCGTGCAGGTCGTGCTGTTAGTGCGCAGCGTGGAGTGCGTGTGTGCGCCGGTGTGGCATCATGTGTGTGTGCTGCGGCTATATAACCCCACCTCCCTGTAAACGCGGCGGCGCCATTGGCGTCGGCCGGGAAGAACTACCGTGTCCCAGCTCCAGTCGTTGTCTCCCACCTCCGATTCTTGTCAGAGCGAGTTCGTGAGGTCCAAGAGGAGAGGGTGCAGCCTCGGGCTGCACCAACAATTGGTATCAGAGCCACCGAGCTCGGGGCCGTGGCGCGGCGAGTCCGCGGCGGCGCCATTGGCGTCGGCCGGGAAGAACTACCGTGTCCCAGCTCCAGTCGTTGTCTCCCACCTCCGATTCTTGTCAGAGCGAGTTCGTGAGGTCCAAGAGGAGAGGGTGCAGCCTCGGGCTGCACCAACATATATGGCGGCAACGACGGAGAGGGATGGAATTGGTCGGTCGCCGGAGCTGCCAAGAGCCCAAAGAGAAGGGCCGCTTGAGAGTGGGGACTGGGGACTGGGCACTGAGTGAAGGGAGAAAGAAGTATACATAACCCCCACAAGTTTCACAAAAAGGACGCAGCACCCCCTCAATTCTAAACTAGCACATTTGACCCCCACAAGTTTACAAAACCGGGCAATTTACCCCCTAGGCCCATAATAAGTTGTTTTCGCTGGTGGTTTTGCACACGTGGCAAAGAAAAACCAGTCAACCCACCATCTTGGACTCTCTTCCTCTCTGGCTCACCTCGTGCCCGCGGCATTGCACGCCGGCGAACGGCGGACATGTGCTGCCTAGCCCAAAGAAGCAAGAGGAAAGGTGCTGGAGGATGAGGTGCTCACCCTGGAGACTATGGAGCACCCATCCGAGGCGGAGAAGCTTGGTGGAGGGAGTATCGACGGCAGCCGGCGTTCGGGAAGACGACACTGTGTTGATGAACGACGGCGTCCCTGGTCAATTCACTTACGAGGCGGAAGAGGACAGAGAGGCGAAGATATCCTGAGGGTCACCTGGATGCGGGGAGGCCGGAATGACTGCGCTATGGACGTTCGATTTCGGCGACCTCGGTGCCGTCTTCGTCGCGGCATCTTGAGGCTGCCGGAGTTGAGGATGAGGATCGAGTATCTCAGCGCGGCAGGCCACGTATTGGAGGAACAGATCAAGGCAGCGTTGTCCTTGGCCGCGCCGTCGAGGACGCGGAGCTCGCCGCGGGGACGCACACACCAAGTCGGCACGGCGCACGGGCATGAACTTCGAGGCGCTGGACAGGAAATGGGAGGATGAGAGGGGCGTGGACGGAGGCCGGCCGCGTCGGTGGGCTGGACGGCTGCGTCGGCAGGCGGGCGGCGTCAGACGCTGGGTGGGTTGGACGGCAGCGTCGGCAGGCGGCCTGGCCCGAGTTGTGGGGACGAGGATAAGGCAATTTTGACTATTCTACTGCCACGTCACTAATACCACACACGAAAACCACCTATAGGGTAAATTGCCCGGTTTTATAAACTTGTGGGGGTCAAATGTGCTAGTTTAGAGTTGAGGGGGTTCTGCGTCCTTTTTCTGAAACTTGTGGGGGTTATGTATACTTCTTTCGTGAAGGAGGATAAGGTTGGCCTGTCGCCCTGTCGGATGGATTCATTTTTCTTTTTGCCAAGTGGGGATTTTGACGATTTGGTCCCTGGACCGAGCGCATCTTGCCTGGCCTGGAGAGGTCCTGCTTGTGTTATGGGTGTGTATCTCTGACTGCCCCTTGAGAGTGGGTGGTATATGCTGATTGTTTTAAAAAATAATTCAAAACTATTAGTATTTTTATAATTTGTGTCATTGCATATATTTTAAAAATTGTCATCAAAATATCATAAGCACCGAGATGATCCTATAGTTTGTGGATGTTAAATTACATGTAGTATTGGACATGAGATAGTTTTCTAACATTCTTGAAGTATTGTTCACTCAATATCATCATATTTATCTGACATTTTTGAAGTTTATTTAGCTCGGTATCATGATAACATTCTTGGAGTTTTATTATTTCAAAACTAACTCTATTAAATTGCTAGGTTTATGACACATTTTTTAACGACTTTCACTTTACTCGACCCAAAAATGAATAATGGTTAGATGGGAATGAGAAACCGACACTTTGTCAGAAAGGCGAGCTTATTGTTTGTACGATACTTGCTGTGCTATGAGCCTATTGAAGTGGTCACAGTAAGAAGACGTATCTCGCTAAAGGAAAATGAGATTCAAAAGATAAATAATTTACTAATAGACAAATATGGATTATATATTATTCGCACATCCTTACACCGTTTAATCATAAAATCTATTACTCTGCTAACAAAAAACATACTAACTAAAAATGGATTCATATTTTAGAGACGTGCATCCCACGTGCAAAGCTACTAGTGCTCAATAAAGAAAAGTTTTTTACTGCACCGAAAAAAAACTTCTTACGGTCGTAGACTCGTATCGCAGCAGATCGTAACGACAAAACAAGCCCTCACCTGAGGGCAAAATAGACTTTTGCTTTCCTATCCCGTTCCACCTGACGGCCTGAGCATTCCCCTCGCATCTCCCCCTTCCGCTCCATAGAACGGAGAAAAATCCGGCGAATCAAAGCTAGGGTTTTATTTACCCCGCTCGCCGCCGATGAAGGGCGGCCGCTTACACCGCCCGGAGCCCCCGCCCCCCCACGCATCCGCGGCTCCGGCCGCGCCCACGCCCGCCGACGACTGGGTGGACGGCTCCTGGACGGTGGACTGCTCCTGCGGCGTGACCTTCGACGACGGCGAGGAGATGGTCAGCTGCGACGACTGCAGCGTGTGGGTGCACACGGGGTGCGCGCGCTACAACCGGGGCGTGCACACCTCCTTCTCCTGCCACAACTGCAGGTACAAGCGCTCCACCGACGAGACCGAGGTCGCCGAGCTCCTCGCCGAGCTGCCCACTCACCGCCCGCCGCCGCTCTACTGCAGTTGGGCCGAGGTGCCGCTCCCCGCCCGCGTCCACGTCCACGGCGGGGCCGACGCGGCCCTCTTCCGCGCAGATCCCTCCACCCCCGCCTTCTCCGCCGCGCTGTGGCGCTGCGCCGGCTACGTCCCCAAGAAATTCGGATTCCGCTACTGCGAGTTCCCCTCCTGGGCCGAGGACAAGGATGGCGCTGACGCCCTCTTCGCGCTGGCCAGGGAGAAGCGGAAGGAGGCGGCACAGCCGCAGGCCGCCATATTTCCCCTCCCGCTTGGAAACAAGGAAAACAACAATGACGCTCAAACCCTAAGCAAGAAGGCTGAAGGCAGTCAGCACGCTGGCGATGACAGTACAAAAGAAGTTCCTCCTCGGACCGATGCTAAGACGAAAGGTGTGTAGTTTGGTCACCATTCTTATTTAATTTCTGCACAGAGAACGGTTAGGTTTTCAGTGATGGCACCTACAATTCGATTATGGATTGTTAGTTTGTTCATTTTAGGAGCATCCAAGATCGCTGCAGAAGCTGACAGACAGGATAATGGGTCTGGGACGAAAAGGGATCTTAACATTCCCGATACCATGCATAAGGATCAGTTTGTCGACCTAAACATCACCAATTCTGATTTTAAAGCAGCTGTTAAAGCTAATAAGAAGGCGAAGGAATCCTTGGAACCGAGTGAGGAGAAGAAGAGTTCTGAGGGAAATCCAAGGATGCTGAAAACAGATGAACCTAAGGACTCTATGAGAATGGAGATCTCCTCTGGAGCTAGAACTACATCAGCTGTGGCAGAACAAGAAGCGCACTCACCGTTTGTCAAGGCAGAGGTTAGCATCTCTAAACTGCATAATACTGGATCTATTGCCTTTTTTTTACAAAATTCAGGTAGATTGCAAAAGTGTGGCAGTGCTGTTTTCTACTTTATGTTCTTCTGGGATATCCAGTTTGACTAATCAGTAGCCGTTTGCTACTTCGTGAGCACATGTCCAGCTATCCATTTGACTAATCAGTAGCAAACCTTAGCCTATAATAGATTTGATTAAAATTTAGTTGTCCTGATCAACTTTACCAATTTTATTTTAGAATTAGCCTACCTTAAAAATGATTTTCTTGTTTGCATGCACAGCACATTCCCCGCATGTAGCACCTTATTTCCCCACCGGCAATCTATCTTCATCCCAAACAGCAGTGACGTTCGCCTAGTATATTATTCTCCATGTCATCGCTTCCCGGTTTACTTCCATTGCAACACAATTGGTTGCTATTCTATCAGTATTAATTGGCATTAAGCTAATTATGTTTTAGGTTCTTACGACCTTAATTTCAACAATTGAATCTCCGTGTATTTCCAAAATCTAACAATCATACTCGTTTGGCAAAAATTATTTACAACCGGATCAACTTGACCAATTTTATTGTAGAATTAGGGCTTGTTTGGCACCCATCATTTCATTTCATTTGGCAGATGAAATGACAAGGTTTGGAAAATGAATTGGCATAACATACAATAGGTATTTGCTGGAATTCCAAATGAAATGACATGTCCAATTCCATGACAGCCAAACAGGTTAGGTATGGAATCACAAATGAATTCTATGATTCCTGCTTGAAATGATGGGTGCCATACGAGCCCTTAGCCTACTTTAAAGTGATTTTCTTGTTTGCATGCACATCACATTCCCCTGCTGCATGTAGCACCTTATTTCCTCCACCGGCAAATATCTTCATCCCAAACAGCAGTGACGTTCGCCTAGTATATTACTCTCCATGTCCTGGGCTCCTGGCTTCCGGTAGTACTTCCATAGCAACACAATACGTCGCTATTCTATCAATAGTAATAAGCATTAAGCTAATTATTTTTTAGGTTCTTACATGACCGTAATTCCACCATTGAATCTCCGTGTCTTTCCAAATTGTACCAATCCAAATCATCCAAAGTGATCATTAGAGTTGCAGCGCTTGATTGTCAGTCATTTTAGCTTGTTTGTTAGCTTGTGCTGTAAAAATTGGTCTGCTGTCGTAGGGGTCAAAGGCAGCGCCTAGGCAGTGCTTCAGAGTTGGACAGGTGGAAGAAAGTGGCAAGCTAGGCGACACTGTGGAGTGAAGGGCTCCAGGCTACCACCTATCAATTCTGACTTGCCGTCGATTATGTGTTGCTGCTGGGAATGATATAGGCACCTCCGTCGCCGTCACATAGTTGCCGCTTGATCTTGTATTCTTCTTAGCCGTCTCGTTTGCCATCACGGTGGTCGTCATTCTTGCTGAATGCTGATGATTAGAATGGCAGGAGCTGTAATGCTGTAGTCGGAGAACTTGGGAAAAAAATATCAGGAGTGTGGTAGCGTCCTAGAACAAAAGGTAGTTCAGAGGTCATCTCTGTCTACCAGCAGTTACTGTAAGTGAATGCTGATAAGATTTTGATAGTGGACGGATTGCCGCCATATGCAGATATAGCTTGTACAGTTGTCGTTTATAGCCATATGTTTGCATTACATTAAAAGCGGCTATAGATTTCCAGTTTCATGGCAAACTTTATAAGTTTTTTTAATCTAACGGAATTTTAGCATATATATGCTTTTGAATTAATGACTTCTCTGGGTTTCTGAAGATTGTTTCATTTGACCTGTAGTCTACTTTATCAAGTAGTTCTTGACATCTGGAAAACACTTTGAATATGCAGGTTAACATGTGTAAGAAACAAACTGAACGAAGTCAAAATGTGGGCTTACAGTCCGGCATAATGGATGCAGGTAACTAAAGTGCCCGAGCTACTATCTTTGCACAATTAACTTTTATTGACTATGCAAAGGCCTTTGAAACTATGTAGTGTTGCTAATCCTTGTAATATTACACAGTTGCAGAAATGGGTGAAGATGCGCGAATCCATGCTGGTTCCGTGGAAGTGCGTGGCGGGCTGTGTCTTCAGAAGCAATCAAATCAAGCTTCTTCAAATTTGCAGGTTGCTGTTGGTGTACTAGCTTTGCCAATTCAGTCAAAATCAAAGAAAATTAAGAGCAAGGTTAATTTGCAGGATCACGAGAGAACAAAGGCTTCCCAGTTCATTAAAGATGAGCGTAGGAGCGATACGGAAGGTCAAGGGGTCAGTGCAGGTTCTTTAACCGGTCAAAGAAATTCAGCCAGGTCAAACTCTGATTCAGGCTCTGACCTTCCAAATTCCGAGACAAAAAATCAAATGCGCACAGTACCTGAACAAAACTCAGTTTCAGGTGCTCAGAAAGTTTGCACAGCCTCTTCTGGTCCTACCCATTCCCATTTTGAGATATCACACTCTTCAGTATCAGCAGAGCCATCATCAGTAAGGAAGACTGATTGTTTAATGAAAAAGGAAGAGACGAAGCTGGTTGCTCCTGCTGATATCAAACATGAGTCTGTAAATCATTCTGCAGACATTTCCAAGGAATTTAGTAGGTCCTCTGATAAAGTTCAACCGAAAGGCTCTCTTTCTTCTGCACCAAAATCATCTCAAACAAGCAGATCATATGTGCCTTCAGCCAAACATAGAGTACCCTTATCAAAAGAGCAGACACACAAGACACCTACAACAGGAGGCACTGCAGCAAGATCATTCCATGGAGAAGTAACACCATCACATTCTCGTAATAAGGCAATGCCTTCTAACTTACCCCAGAAAAAGGATAAGATCCACAACCGCTTTGTTCATGTTACACAAGAGGGTTCTAATTCAACATCAACTGAGTTGCGAGCCTCTGATGTGACAGCTTCATTGAGCGATGAACAGGTGTGAACATAATGAAGTTTCCATTATCAAGTATTTCTGTTGATGAACAAGTATAGTATTTCTCACTTCCTGCAACTTATTTTTTTGTAGCTTGCGTTGTTATTACATCAACAATTAAACAGCTCCCCCAGAGTACCAAGGGTGCCACGTTGCCATCAAACAGGTAACATGCATCAAACTGGAGCTAGTGTTTTCTCAAAGCGGTCTTCAGCACATGGAGGAAGGGATCAAGCACCGGTGAGGTCACTTGTACTGAATGTCGTAAATGTATGTTTATTCCATTTTTGCATTTATATGTAAAAAGTTATGATGTTGTCTGTTAGCGTAGGTGTTAAAGAAGAGACACAAAGATGATGTGGCATTGAGAGATAATGATGACAGCAAGAGGTCAGGAAAGGTGTCTCTTGTTGAACGGAGGCATAGAGATTATAGCACCGAGCATACTCCTTCTGTGAAGGAGTCATGCAGATTAGCTGACAATATATCATTGGAAGAGCAAAATCATAGTATGTGTTCAGACGAAGCCACCACTGGGTTACCAAAGGATGATCTGATGGATAGTGGTCTTCCACGCTGTTTACCTGGTATGTAGCCCAGTTCATTTTGCGTTTTCACATGTGGACACCTGTAAGCGTGACATACATTCTATCGTCAGGATTCATTGGTGAAATTATCAGCAGGAACAGAAATATAACATATGAAGAACTATGTGATGCTATCGGTGAGGTATGTTATTTACGAAAGCATTTTCGTGCATGTGCATTCATTTTTAAAATGTCCACTTTACAACCTTCACCTCTTGCCAAAGTTTGCACTACAACTTTCAAGTCCTATGTCTTGAACTGTTTATTTTTGGCTCCGAAATATGAAATCCATTTGCTTACAACCTCACCCCATCTCAGGTGATTTGTGCTAAATCAGATGCCATAGGCAACCCGGGCAACTTACCCATGTCCGCGGACGGCCATATCAGCAAATTTGCATAAAAACTTATTCTTCTCTAAGCTACCGGTCTTAATATCAAGAAGAACAAGTTTTTTATGTAGTTGGCTGGTGTGGCAGTGTTGACGTGGATAAGTTGTCCAGGCTGTCCGCCACATTCTGAGTCAGCATGAAGCCACCCGAGGGGGGGGGGGGGGGGGTTGTAAAGTGAACGGATTCCGTAGTTCAGGTTTAGAAGTGAACGGATTTCAAAGGTGAATGTTGTAAGAAGTCGACCTTCATTTCTTACATTTCACACTGATTTTACATTACGTCTCAGCATTGGAGGGATTACGTTAAACCCAAAGGAGAAGAGAATGCATATTCCAGCTTTTTAGACGCTGTCAATGAATGTCTCCGAACAAATAGAGATTGGGCTCACCTTGTTTACCAGGCTCCAAAGGTGAGATCTTGTCTTTCAAATCATCCGTACTTGTATTTGTTTTTGGTTGTACAAGTAATGCTTTGCTAACACAACCTGATTTAATCATCCTTAACAAGTAACAGCTTTTAACTTCTTTTTCTTTGTGCGTATGCGTATGTGTGCACGTGCATGCGTGTGTCTGTTCTCTTATGTGGGTTTGAGACTGTTGAGTCACTTGGCATATTTCTTTCCAGTTCATGTTCTCAAATTTCAGTATTTCACATGCAAGATGAATCACTATACACCGAATTAGTGCTATGTATCTTGAAAATTACTGGCATGCTCCAGCACCTCCTATCACTATGTTGTAGCACACTGTAATAATGTTGTTTCATATCCTCACAGTCCTCAAAATCCTTCATTTTAACTTTAATATCACAATGTTATTAACCGAGGTTAAGGACCGCCACAAGCAGTGGGTGGAAACCGACTAGAGAACAGCTAGCCATTTCATCGCGGTGATAAGATTCTGATCGCTAGAGCTGGTGAAGGCAGAGTAGGGATGGGAGAAGAGAGCTAAATGACATGAGAGATAATTTCTTGCTTGTTTCTTTGTCACAAAGTGCTAGGTCTTTAATAACGGGCTTACACAGGGAGATGACAACTCAACTCAAGAGGGTAACAAGCTAACAAAATTATGAGGAGAAAGAGATACCTACTAAGTTTAATGGGCTAACAAACTAACAAGATAATCTAGGAGGGAGAGATACCTATCTCTGACGCTGCAGCCTACATGGCTGGTCCTGCACCGTTGGTTTGGCTGGTGATGTGTATGTTGCTATATGCATATACATTGAACAAAAAACATACTGGATCCCTTATGGTTTCTAGAATTCTAGAAGTGCAGGATACGAGAAAAAACAACAATTTGACATGAATGCAGCGCCGCACTTTGCACTTTTGGGGTCCTGTACTAACTTTAAATCACTCATACGGTTTCAAAGCTAGTTTTATTATCCTTTTACACGGTGACTATCATAACTTTTGTTGAAATAAGGATCACA
This sequence comes from Poa pratensis, assembly GCA_947311845.1. NCBI lineage: Eukaryota > Viridiplantae > Streptophyta > Magnoliopsida > Poales > Poaceae > Poa > Poa pratensis. The sequence goes on from CAMZMU010000092.1 coordinate 8,635,906, forward strand.
CCTGCTAAAAATAGTTTATAAACAAGTATTTAGCTTTTCGGGATAAAATCAATGTATAAACTTGTCTAATTTTAAAAGTTCAGTTCTATGGTGTCCTATAAATTAGTTCCATAGGGGGCGATATTGAATACAATCTACATGTTTGCTGCTAACTGGAAAATAAATCAAAAGCGATATTTATTTATTGGTGCTTAGTACTTTATCTGTCTGCTGTAGAAATTCAAATCAAGATATAATATTTGGACAAGACCATGCATAAATCTCATTTAGCCATGTAGTGTTGTTTGGTTCCTATACTAACCATGTAATATCAAAATGACATATTGTTTGATGGTTGAAGATTTCATTCAACTTGGTTAAACAAGACATGGTTCAACTGATTTTATTTCAGAACGTTTTGCATGGTCTGATTGATGAAAATTTGTTTCGGCTTCTTTTTCTTGTTTCAGACGAATCTGAATAAGCGCCGAAAGGTGGAGAGCGACTCTTTGTCGGCTGATGCGACGGAAACAGAGAGAAACCAGGCTGAAAGATATCCAGGAGAAGAGGGTAGTTCCGAGTCACAACAAGGTCTGCCAAGGGGCAAACGAAAGGGCTTGAAACGCTCCCGTCATGAAATGAAAGCTGCTCCGAGCGACAATAAAACGAGGAAGAGAAGACCGAACATTTATTCATCCTCGGAGGATGCTGCTCCCTCCTTGTCTGATTCCAGCAGCAACCCTATGGACGATGAGAGCCAAGAAGATAATTCTTCTGGCGGTGGTGACAGGCAACCTAACTCCACAGATTCTGGCTCATAGGGCCTTGGTTGATGCAGTGCGGATAGCGGACACATCTAACTGATAGGGAACCACCTGATTTCCTTTCTTTCCCTGGGAGCGCGCATATGTAACAGTAGTGTAAATCTAGAGTTACCATTTCTTCCCAGCAGAGTCGATGCAGGTATTTTTTTAGCATGCTTTCTTATAAAGGTAGCTAGTATGTTGAGTGAGTGCATTTTGTAAGGACATGAGCATATGCCCCCAAATAAATAAAGTAGGCAATTTGTGCATCTCAGTCCTTGTGAAAGCGTTTTTGTTTTGTTCTAGGCAAATGGTCTCCGTGGCAGGGAGAAAAGTTAAAGAAAAATGTTGATGTGAGATTCATCGTACCTGTTTTGCAACCATGGGACTGGGAGTGATGGTGCGTGTGACTCGCATGGAGAAGCTTTGAGATCATCTTGGGAGCAGATGCCCTCTTGCTCTTCTGTGAAGGAGGATGGACTTTCAAGCTTGTAGCAAGGGACTAGGTGTTGTGAGGGATTTCTCCTTGCCTATTATCCTTGAGACTGATTTTTCTGTATACATTCAACGCCGCCCTTTGGATATTTGTTGGGAAGTGGCATGTATGGATCTAAAAATACCAATTTGGCGTGAATTCAGTTTCTGCCTGAGCTAAGAGCTGTTAAGATTTGTAGATTTTTCTAATGGGGTTCCCAAATTGCAAAGTTCTATAAGAGTGTCGAGTGTTGAGTGCTGGTGTGTTGAATGACGATGTCCCCTCTGGCCTGAGAGATTTGCTCGATTATGAATGTAAGAATGTTGTCTGAGTTATATAATCAGTTATTCGTAAAAAAAAGAGTTATATAATCAGTTTTAAAAAATTCCTATCAGCAAGTTTACCTAGATTTTTCTAGATAATGTAGCACTTGTGTACACACAAGCAAGTTTACTGATAGTACACTTCCACGAAAAACTAAAATGTAAGTGTAATAAATACTCTTCCTAAGTCCATGGTAGAACATGATAATTCGGAACATTGATTCTCTCTCATAACCAAAATTAAAAAAATGTCAAACATGAAATAGAACAAAAACTACAAACATGACATCTCAACGCTTTCTAATAGATAACAAACCAACAAACCACTTCCTTCCATACAATTATCAAATTCTTGTCCAGAGTTTATTAATAGATAACAATAAACCATCACGAAAAACTAAACATCACATGATTAAAACAAGAGGATACATGACCAAACCAACCGATCAGGCTGCCGGTATGAACGAACTATTTCACGATTGACTTATTGAAAGGTCGCATGTTATCGAGAAGTAATAGTTCGACAGCTGAACGGAGAAGGATATGGTGTCCTTAGCCGTCAAGCCAGTCCTAGCCGACGGTTGCCTGGACGAGAGAAAACAACCTGCATGCAGTATACATCAACCAGTCAAGCATCACAATTAATCATTACTTGGAGTAATATACCTCCGGCCCCTCTCCACAAGAAAGGTGACGATTGAGACATGTTTTTTTGTCAAAGTTTCACCCACTAATATTTTTATAAAATGTTTGGATTTGATATGTGAGCACATGCATGCATGCTTAGGTCTTTCCAAAGAAAACTCTTTCATAATTTAGCAATTTCATTAAGTTTTCTGATTTACTGCTGTGAAAGCTAATGGTCGCTACATTTGGGAGACCATACTGATTTCCAAAATGTTATCTTGTTAAGACCGGAGGAAGTAATTGGCTTCCATTTGTCCGGAAATAACCTAGGTAAATATATACAGAGAGCATACACATACATACGTACCTGGTAATCTCCCATTGCTCGTGACTTAAAACCAGCTGCAGAGAATATGAGGTAGTACTCCCATAGACGGATGAAATTTTCATCAAATCCCATGGCCAAAACTTGACTGCAAGGAAAATAAAGCGATTAGGAATTAATACTAACTGAGCAATCAACTGCAGAAATATGTGTATATGATCATCGCAACAAATTTACTTGCTCAATAATGAACATTTGATATATGCGCTAGCTAGTCTTGCTCAAAGGATATTTACAAACAATTTGTATTATCAGTTTTCATTGATGCAATGAGAATTGAGAGCCGTGGCTCTTTACATAAAAAGAAAGATAGTCCTGCTCAACTGTAACAACATTATTTCTATATAGTGTGTGACAAGAGATACTTACTCTTTGTTGGTAATGAAATTGTCCCTCCAGTGTATTAGAGTTGTGTAGTAATGGGGCCCAATATTCTCGACATGCTCTATGCTACACAGAGTGCGCAACAAGATCAGGGAGGGCTTAATCAATTAATCAGTCGAGATCCATCCATGACCATGAAATAACCAATCAACAGGCATCGATCGATTGACGTACCAGAACCTTGATGAGGTGGACATGGCAGAGGTTACACGGGACAAAGAAGGAAGGCAACCGCCAGGGAATATGTATTCTTTTATAAAGTCCGGCCTCGTTCTGTATTGTTCATACCGTTCCTCCGGAATTGAGATGAACTGAACACACATGTATGTATTTGCAGATAAAGGTTAGTTCATGCATGATCGTGTAAAACTAATTAAGGTCTCGCTAGATAGGAAGGAGTATCTTTCATTCTGCCAATCCAAAAGAATAAGGCCCAATCCTCATTCTTATGCACTGAAAAGAAGGCATATACTAAGCTGTTGACAATAATATTAGTCCTGCAGTACAAACCTGGAGAACCAATATGCCATCTTCAGCCAAGTAAGACTCGCAGCAGGAAAAAAAATCTTCCATGTATTCATGGCCAACATGTTCGATCATACCGCTGATTTACACAAGAGAAATAATACGTAAATATATATAACTACATGCACGGGTATTGTCCAAGTCACAACGTGCACCATAATAATATAGTAATACTTACCAGCTTATGATTGCGTCATACTTGCAAGGTGGTATTTTACGATAGTCACACAACAGAAAAGTTATGCGCTCCTGAAAATAAAATAACAATAGACGGCAGAATTGTTAGCTAGGATTTCATCCTGCCGAAGTAATCAAGTTGGGGACAAAACAATACTAACTCCATGCACATATAGTTAGTAAATTATAAAAGATACCAATCCAAACTACTCGATACTTGGATATGCAGCTGTAAAGTTCCACCGATGAATTATCTTATGAAGCATGCAAATATCAAAATTATTGTGTACATTCCAAGCCTCACCACCCCCATGGAGGATGCTGTTAGTTGTGGAGGGTGACATGCTCGGATCTGTGTTGACCCACCTGTTATAACAGATATGGCTGCGACGAGGTTGGTAGAGGTTTGATCTGGTAGAGAAGACATCTGGGTAGGCACTAGTGTGGCCCGCAATGGTGGGTCCTATGACTCAAAACTTGCCCATGGAGCTTTTGAACAATGGGTGTACAGAACAATAAATGTCATGGTTTTACTCATATTTCTCCTAATTTATTTGATGTATATTGATCTATATGTGAATTATACAAAAATATACAAGCTTTTGCAAAAAGTACGGTTTGTACACGCATGTATTGATCTGGCTATGCCCATGCCTGGATGGGCCTCTTCGCTCGTGAAGGATGGTTGATATGTCCAAAACAAATCTATGATTTTTGATTGATGTATGCTATTATTATATCATTTCTACATATTTTACACGATTTTATATCACAATACATTTCATTGGCCTAACCTCTTAACCCATTGTCAAGTGCCAGTCGTTGTTTTTTTTTTGCCTGTTTTCATTGCAGTTTATGTCCAGAAAAATACTAGAAAAAATTCGAGAAAAAATACCACGAATCTTAACTTTTCGAGACAAAGACGGAGAGCTAAAGGGGGCCACCAGGGACAGCCACGTGGCCACACGGGCTGGCGGCATGGGCCGGCCACGTGCCGCTGGCTCCTGGTCCCCCACTCTCCCTTGCTTCTCCCTTTCGCCTATATATTCTCCCCGATGAAAAGAAGGGAAACTTCACCAAAATATGGTACATAGCCGCTGCCATCACGATTAGGGATATGGAGCCCTGTTCTGGTACTCAGTCGGAGAGGGAAATCATCGCTCGGAGGCTTCTACACCACCACTGCTGCCTCTATGATGCTGCATGAGTACTTCATCCTTGAACTACAGGTTCATATATAGCAATAGCTAGACGATTATCTCTCCTCCATGTTTATCAATACAAAGGTCTCGTCAGCTGTCTAACATGATCGAGATCCATATGACGTAATTGGCTTTATTGTTATGTTTGCTGGATATGATGAATTGTGAAGTTATGATCAGATCGCGCATGTTATATTAATGATTCTATTTGCTATATTTAATTTCTTATTTAATGTTACTCCACGCTCTCCAATCTTGAGGACAAGATAGAAAAAATCTTGAGGATGGGGTGCTGGTAGTCAAAGAGGCTTACGCCAGAAGACGGCTTACGCCAGAAGACATGGCTAGGTACGGATAGTTGGCACAGGTTAACAAATTAATGCAATTGGTTTAATCCTGAGAATTGGTTTGGGATTTTGGCTCCTATGTTCCCAGCTCTGTAATATCTAGTAAGTAGTTGGTTTTGCAGCTACAAAAAAAGGGCTTTGCAACTGCTTTATGATGCTTTGTTTAGTTTTTTTTTTGCTTTTATCACTCCAAGAACTATTTGGTTTGGGTGATTTCTCTAATGAAAATGGACGAACGATTCATTATTTCAAATAAAATAAAATAAGTGTCAACACTAGTTAATGGAAAAATTTGACCACGCTTGCCCCTAAGAAATGCCATATTAACTCTCACATCTTTATATTACAGCTGGGGGTCTCCTCCTTTTCTAAAAAACATCTTTATATTACAAGAAAGGGTGGAGGCCTTGAGGATAAAAGGCTAAAATATTCACACTACAGTCTCTCAATGAACACATATGGTGGAATGGTAATTAATAAACTATTAAACTAGAAATGTATTGTGTAAAGGAGTAAGTAACATAGAACTAACCTCTAAGCCAGCTTCTCTTACTTTTTTCTCAACGTATTTAAGTTGCTCCTCCGACAAGGTGACCCCAGTGTATTTGCAGCCAGTTTGCTTAACCACCTGTATTGCTAAACTTCCCCAGCCCCTACCGATATCAAGAACATGATGCCCCTCTCAACTTTAGCCTTTGGTTAAATGTATATTTTTCAAGAATGAGGCACCATCAGATCATGTTAACAACATTGTCTAACTAGTAATCAATTAATGACACAATTTCGAGAGATATGGCAGAATTACCTTGGTGATTAGAAGGCTAAGTTTACGTTGCTGGGCTGCTTCTAAGCTTTCGTTCTCCATCTACCAATTTAGTTTAGTCCATGAATTAATAAAACTAATCCACACAATTTACAAGAAAAATCACAAGAATTACAAACCTTGAAAACTGCACAAGAGTAAGTCATCGATTTATCCAGAAAAAGTGAGAAAAAATCGTTACTCTGCACACACATTAAAATATAGAACTATTAGTACACATTGGTTTGTTATTGTAGACACATGGAAAGTATTGAATGATGACACATCTTTTTGATAAGGTTTGGAATACAAAGTATGAACTATCTGCAATAATTATGGTATTACAAATTGACCTAAGCAGCTAGCTATCTTAATTCCGATGGAAGGTAATAACAAAATAAGAGACATGATTACTGACAAGATCATAGTGCTGAGAGATGTTTCGACGAGTTTGTGTCTCAGTGTTCTTCCTCGAGGCTTCACGCAGTTGGTATTTAGCATATGTCAACCTAGCTATTAAATGCAAGCACTTAGCCCTGCAAACCAAACAATTTATATACATGATTAGTCACAAACGCCCCCAGATTCTTAGGTACTAATTCATTTTAATCAAACAATTCATAGGAATCTAGTGGACAAGTGAAGCTTTCAGAACCCTTTTCTGGGAATGCGTTGGTTCCTACGTGCATCTCTGTTAGCTATCATAATCTGCAAAGAAATGGATCATTGATTTGATCTGAAATGAAGAACCAGCTCGAGCTCATGGACTATGGTGTAGTTTTACCAGGATAAGATTCAGAAGGCCTTCTCTCTTGTCGACAAGAGAGAAACATCCATTAATATAGGCTTCTCCTAACCCAATGTTTCCTTGTGTTGCAAGCTGAAAGCCGTGGGAGAGCCAGGATAAACATATGTAGTTCAAATGAGAAGGTTGGATAAAGAAATTGCAGTGGATTATATCAGAGATTAAGAATCATGCATGAACACATCACCAATCAGAAAAAATACAAAATGAAGAGGCAAAAAAGAGATAAGAGAAAATAACCTTCCAATAGAACAAGGGGTCATGAACTCGAACGACAGACTTCACACGACATTTGTCACCAACTTTACCAAAGCTGAACACACTACCTCCATCTTCGACCAATCTGTACGAAAACTATTGTAGTGAACAATAATCATAATTAAATGTCGCGTAGTATATCGACTCATATAAAGACTCACATCAAGTTACCGATGGATATGTATCGGTTGAAAAATCTTGCAACGATAAGGCGTGTCCCAGCCTCGGTCCATGATGGAATCTTTTGCTTTGGGTTCAGCATAAGCTCACATTTCTTTCCAAGCAAACCTTGAGCTGCTGCTTTCCCAGACTGCATGAATTCAATATGTTCAACACAAAAAGACCCCACGTAACTATTTCATGAAATTGTCATTTTGAATTATGTGATCGGAACTAAAAGCATATATGTCAGGGTGGTGTGAAGTGTAAACAACCCCCATAGATGAATATAGGATAAGTTTTGGAATCTAGTCTATGTGAGACAGGTCTAAAAGGAAAATGGACAGTCTGTACATGCAAATACCTTCAACCCGTCTTCATGGAACCCGTGGCCCGCGATCAAAAGTAGAAGAGACATTTGAGACCTATTTGTTCTTTAGATCATTTCACACCTAACTTAAAGAATGTCTAGAAATATGCTTTCACCCTGCTTTAAAAAAAAGAAACACATCCATACAAACAGTTCGTGTGTAATAAAACAAAATACTCTGCTGGGGCAACAACACAAGCATGCCCAAACCAGAAAGAAAAGACTACGCAACCCTCAGGAGAGCCAAGAGATCAATTTTAAGTACAAGTATATCGTACATCTGCATGCATGCAGTTGTAACGGACAAATAATCCACTAACTGAAATTCATGAAACATATTACCTTGATATGCCCCAGAGAACCATATTCCTCTCTTTCCCTGGATCTGATCAAACTGAAGATAAGCTTTCTCCGCACCCACAGATGGAACAGGAAGGCTTGTAGACCATTTAAGCAATACGTGGTCCGGAACAGAAGGGGGATTGATTGTCACCAGGAAAGGCCTCACAGATTCAATTTTCTAGAAGTGAAAAAAAGACCAAATACCACAGTTAATTATGAAGTAAATCATTCATACTGCTGGAGAGGTTAGGTTGAACCCCAAGAGGTTCCATTTTGCTGCCTGATCTATTTTGTAATGAAAATCTAGCTGTATTGCTAGACAGAGACAAATTTTTTTTCCAGAAAGGAGGATCAACCCTTGGCCTCTGCGTCAATTGATTCAAATAGTTATATGATATTTATAATTAAAAACAATGCCAAGTAAATCCAACCATTGATGCCGAACAATTCGGCTTATAAAATCCCATGGGCATCTACATAGGACATGCCTCGCGATGGCATCTTCAAAATCCTACCAGTAACATGACCATGAACAATCGACCAGTCGAGCCACATGCGATCTGACGGATTGAATAACACTCCAAGGCAGGGCCTTTAAAAATGAATCACCCCCAGTATACCACCATGACGAGGCCAGCGGCAACTGCCGCGAACACGTAACAAAGTACAAATGGTTTCATCATCGTAATAAATCCGGGGCAGGGCCCTTTCGTCAAGAAATATGTCATCAATAAAGTTTATTCACTATACCATGCATGTGAAAAGCACAAAATTTACCTGAATATGGTTTAGCCAGTAAGTTACACCAAACCCCCTGATAGTTGTCCCTAGGAAATTCCAGGCGCTCCATGCCGACGGATTTCGGGGCATCAAATTTTGATCGCAGTGGAGGTATATGTCCCTGCAAACATAAACGTGTCAGACAATATAGTAGATGAGATCAAACTTTATAAATTGATGTGCTCATTTAGCAATCGCAGGCAGGCTTCAGTACCTGTGGACATACTGACAGGCTCCTAGAATTGTCAGTTCGTCATGCAGCTCCTAGTACTTTGAGAGCATTAGGTGCATGTACCCCAAGGATGACACCGTCGTATGTTTCATCTGAACCATCATTCTCCAAGACTCTGTAGCCAGCTGCTGCCCGTGTCAAGATAGAGGATATATTGTTCAGGTTAGTGGATCAATAATAGAGTATATACTACCTTTGTTCCAATAAATAAGACGTTTTGGTAGACCTTTTTTCTACAAAATCGTTTATATTTGGGAAAAGACCAATGATCTCACTATTTCTAAAAATCAAATTTTTATTTAAAAGTTTAAAAATATCTGAAAAAACATGCATGTTTTGATTGATATCTTCTACTAGCGTGAAAAATGTCAATGTAAAATACTTTGCGTTTTGAGCTACACATAAATAAAAATGTGTATATCTGATTATAGTGAAGAATGCATAGTTTCAAATCTTCAACTTTTGTCATTTTTGTGTAGCACATAATACAAAACATTTCACACTGATTTTGCACACTTATAGTATACATCATTGACAACATGCGGATTTGTTTTAGAATTTTTTTCGAAACTTTTAATATTTTTTTTGAATTTTATAAAATCGTGGGATCATTTGTGCTTTCCAATGCTTTCGTACATGCAATGAAAAAACAACTACACATGTATGTACATACATACCTCCATCATAACTTGAAACTGATTTGACCCGGCAGCTAGTTTTAACCCGACAGCCCATGCTTTCCAATTCTCCTTTTACCTGGTAATGAGAAACAATTGCATTGTTCAGTCCCTCGTTTGGCTGCAGCCGGCCAAAGTCTAAAGAGTGCAATAAATAAATAACATGTATTGTCGCCTATATGTGTCAGCTCTCTACTGAGGCTGATATATCGCATGAAATATTTACCTTGTTTACATAGGACTGCGAACGAGCCTTGACGGTGGGCAACTGGGTGTCACGAAACAGCTGAGAGCGCAGCAACTTAATCAGCTAATTTCAAATGCACAAAGATTGACGAATTAAGCAGCAATTGGGAAAGAAAATGTGTACAAAGTAGCTAGGTAGGAACCTGAAGAAGGTCATGGTTACGGAGAAATGAAAAAAAAAATGCTATCCATGGGTAAGCACCCAGGCATATTTTTATAGAAGGAGAGCTAGGGGAGCTATGAGCAACAACTTGCGGTGTTCGAGACTCGAACCCGGGTCGTTAGGCTACCGAGCGCACTCCACGCTCAGCTAACCATCTGACCCTCTGGTCAGGCTCGGTTACGGAGAAATGACATCAGGAAGAAAGCGGATAGGCCCAAAACACCTTGTGATGGACATGACCAACTGCCTGCGCAGACTGGAATCTGCACCAAATATTTATTTTCGTGTCACCAACTCAAAACTCCATACAAGACACAGTGTGTTTATACTCGTGAAAATCTTTATTCCCATGCCATTAGGTAGGCCCATATTTTACTTATAATAATTTGAATATTTATCTAAAAATCCCATATTTATTTGGATTTGTAGTTTCTCTTCACATTTTTTACATAACTGTTCAAGAAAATAAAATTTGAAATCCTGATGCCAAAATGGATTTGTAGCTTTTATTTGCTGGATATACACAAAAAAGGACATAAGCAATAAGTAGATTAGAAGCAGTACAAGATAAGCCTCTTGGAATAGTAGGGAATATCCATGCGACTGAATGAACTGCCCCAACGTCTCGGTACGGTCCAGATCAGGGTTATGCTCATGGTCCTCCAGGTACCTTCATTACAAACCAGCAAATTAATTGTTAACATTTATGAACATAAGACATAAAAAGTCGTTTTGAAAGACGGCCTCCATGGAGCCCCATTTTAAAAAAAAAATCAATATTCTGAAGTTTCAAAAAATTCTTAATACTACTTTTTTTTGAAGCGCAGTGCAGTAAGGGAAAACCCCTACTGCTACATTTTCCATTTTCTATTACTAGTTCACATATTTACATAGTACATGCCCATAGATTATTCATAAAGTATCTAACCAGGATTGCATGCCATCCTTGAGACTAGGCCTAGCTCTATGCATGGATAAAGATAGAAAGTATTTAAATCTGACAACGCATCTGTCTACAGTTGGTATTATTCCTCTAAAGATGTCATCGTTTCTTTGTTCCCATATACTCCAACATCCAGTGATCAATATTTCCATCAAGAAGTTAATGACGTATTCTATTGTCTTGCAAAATCTCAACGCGAAATAGTTTGTATTCCGGCGTACACAAAAAAGACAAATCCTGGTAAGTCTGTAGGTTTTGAAATTTGCACGGTTCACCAACTCAGATCCAAAAAAAATTCAGTTTTACACATCCCAAAATACATAATATTTTGCATTGGTTTTTTTGCACACCAGTAGGAATCATCATTATTGAAATTTAAGAGTTATTTTCCAAAAAAATTGAATCTTAGAAATGATTTTTTTTCAAAGAAGTGCTCCATGGAGCCCGTCCTCCAAAACGACGCTCTCCATAAGGCATATACATATAGACATGTCCAGCTACGAATGGAAGTATTATTTACGTATGCACATGAGAACTGAGGACTGCTTACGCTAGAGCATCCTTCTTGAACTTGAGCATCTCACAGATCATGCGCCAAAAACTAGGTTTTAATATGTTGGTCTTTTGCGCCAAGATGCTCGAGACACCGTTGCCATTGCCCCACTCGCATCCTCCGCTGCCGCCGTCCGATTGTGCACTCACTGAGAAGGACATGTCTGATTTCTCCATCTCCACCCCAAGCCCTTCTAACGATTCCACCATGTGGGGATATGTTACCTACATTTGTTTGATGCATGTGGCACAACAAAAATCTTAGTGCGGAACAAAAATATTACTCCATCTTATAATTTAGGTTTACAAAGATCGTTCATGTTCAGTCAAGGTCATATAGTAATCAAAGTAAAAAAACCAATAACAAAGAGTAAAGAATAATATGGATCAAGATTACAACAATGTGTGCGTGCACACACACTTACACCACTACACACATGTACACAACGCCTACTAAAGACTAACTCTTGGACAATTTTTCAGTCTAAGACTTCTAAAAAATTCCTTATTCCTCCAAGAGTCATAGGGTGCGTTTGGCAGCAAAGTTTTTTTAAGTATCCAAAATATTGTGGTTTCTGGAAATACCATGCTCTTAAATACTTTGAGGTGTTTTGCTTGATCAAAAACTGCAATTTTATATACTATGGTGTTTACAGCACAACACTAATTTCCCAGTATCGAAAAAGAGGGTCCGCAAAGTTTTTTGTTAAGTATCCAAAGAATACTGTGGTTTCTGAAAATACCATGCTTTTAAATACTTTGAGGTGTTTTGCTTTATCAAAAACTGCAATTTTATGTACTATTGTGTTTACAGCACAACACTAATTTCACAGTATATAAAAAGAGGTCCGAACCTCTTTATCCAAAAGTATAGCTTATGCATGAAACTATTGCATGCAGATTTAGAATAATTTTTATTTTAGAAACACTTGGCTGCCAAACAGAGCTCTTCCCTCTGAACCACATATATAGCCGTTTACACTGAATAATGCAGCAATTTTCACAACACGTAGTGGTGAACATTCCCGCCGTGACAGCATTTTAAAAACGAAAGGGTTAATGCTAGAAGAAGTTAGTAGGTTCGAATGCTTCCACACTGCCAGCACACCTCACTAGCTTATCTATCACCGAACCTGGTTGAAGGTCATGAAGCCGAGGTCACCCCGCCACTCTCATTCTGCCCTACTTTGCTCGCGCGCTCTCACTCTCTGTGCTAGTATGCTCTCGCTGTGCACTGCTCCCTCTCTCGCCCTCCCCCTTCTATTTAAGGTGGAGAGGAATGGTTGATCCCTCTCAAAAATAAAAATAAAGTTAGAGTGCACGATCCGCTGGTCTAGTGAGCGTCACAACTTACATTTTTTTTTATTTAGAAAAGAGGCAGTCCCAGCCTCTGCATCGATTGATGCATGCGGCTTTTATTTTTATTAAATTCCAGTTATCCTTACAATCATTATTACATCATGGGTCACACAAAGTTGCGACATGAACCAGCCATCTAAAGAACACCGACAACATGGAATGACTCTGCATTAACATGCTATCCTACGATCAGAACGCCAGCTGAACTGGGCATATAGATCCGACGCGATTGATTCCAGGCGGCTGCACCCAAAATCCATTGCGCCGCGCTTCTCCGTTGCTTGTAGGTAAGACCACGTACGGATCCAATGTGTAGCCATCGGAATAACCTGCATAAATGAAGTTTTTTTGCTCTGTTAAAAATATAATCATTTCGTATGTTCCAAATGGCCCAAAGCAAGGCGCACACACCCACTCGAATTTGCACCTTCTCTAATTTAGAAACTCCCCTTAACCAGCTACCAAACAGATTGTTTATATCATGTGGGGGTTTAATATTGAAAGCCATATGAACGATACGCCAAGTCATTTTTGCAAGTGGACACGAGAAAAATAAATGTTGGATTGTTTCATCTTGATCACAAAAGCAACATTTTTTACATCCATTCCAATTTCGCTTAGCTAAATTATCCTTTGTAAGAATCGCCTTACGATGTAAGAACCACATAAAAATCTTGATTTTTAGCGGTACTTTCATCTTCCAAATGTACTTACGAAGAAACCCTGTATGACCACTCATGGAGTCAATGTACAAAGATTTTACCGTAAACACCCCGGAACTGGTTAAACCCCATTTAAAAACATCTTGTTGATTTGAAAGGTTAACCCTCATTAGCCTCTCTACTAAATGTAGCCACCTAGTCCATTTATTTCCCGTGGGCGCTCTTCTAAACTCTAAGTTTGGAGGTGGCGCTTGGGACAAAACATCAGCAACCGAAACTTGTTTTCGATGAACGATGTTATACAAGGAAGGATATTGACTAGATAGGGGCTTGTCCCCAAGCCAAGTATCTTCCCAGAAACGTGTATTCTCTCCATTTCCTACAGCAAACGATCCGTGGTAAAAAAAAATCATCTTTTACTTTCATAAGTCCCTTCCAAAATGGGGAGTCTGTCGGCTTGCTTGTCACCTGAGATAATGATTTCGAGTGCAAGTACTTATTATGAATCAGTTCTCTCCACACCCCCTCATCCTCTGATAGAATTTTGAAAAGCCATTTACTTAGTAAACATTTGTTTTTTATCTCTAAGACCTCTATCCCAAGACCCCCTTGGTCTTTCGGTCTACACATCATATTCCATTTAGTTAACCTGTATTTTCGTTTGTGACCATCACTTTGCCAGAAGAAACGAGACCTAAAAAAATCCAACCTTTTCCGTACCCCTATAGGTACTTCAAAGAATGATAGCATGAACATAGGAAGGCTCGTCAAGACAGAATTTATCAAGATTAAGCGGTCCCCATAGGATAGTAACTTGCCAGCCCAGCTTGCTAATTTTTTCTCAAAACGGTCTTCGATTATCTTCCATTCTCTATTTTTTAATTTTCGGAAATGAATTGGGATACCCAGATATCTAAAAGGGTATGATCCAGACTCACAACCGAATAACAACCTATACTGGTCCTCGACCTCCTTGGCTTTCCCGAAACAGAAGATCTCACTCTTGTGGAAATTAATCTTTAGTCCGAACAGTTGTTCAAAGATACATAGAATAAGTTTCATATTAAGTGCCTTCTCAAGATCATGTTCCATAAAAAGTATTGTGTCATCTGCATATTGAAGGATTGATACCCCTCCATCTATTAAGTGGGGTATAAGTCCATTTACTTGTCCATCCTCCTTTGCTCTCGCAATCATGATAGCCAGCATGTCGGCCACTATGTTAAACAAAATCGGTGACAGGGGATCTCCCTGTCTCAAGCCTTTATGTGTTTGGAAATAATGTCCTAGATCATCATTTACTTTAATACCAACGCTCCCTCGGCTAACAAAATGTTCTATCCACTTACACCATTTTGGATGAAACCCTTTCATTCTCAGCACTTGTTGCAAAAAGGGCCATCGAACTTTATCATATGCTTTTTCGAAATCAATTTTTAGTAAAACCCCATCCATTTTCTTCCTATGAATTTCATGATCGTCTCGTGTAGTATCAAGACTCCCTCGAGAATGTGTCTCCCCGGCATAAAGGCTGTTTGAGTTGGCCGAATCACCTTGTGTGCCACCTCCGTGATTCTATTTGTTCCCACCTTGGTGAAAATTTTAAAGCTAACGTTGAGGAGGCAAATGGGACGGTACTGCTGAATTTGGGCGGCATTTTCTTTCTTTGGTAGTAGGATAATATTCCATAATTTAACTGAAATAGCGGCAGCTCTCCACTCTGAAAAGCCTTGAACAAGTTCATCAAGTCATTTTTAATAGTCCCCCAGAATTTCTGATAAAACTCAGCCGGGAAACCATCCGGTCCCGGTGCCTTGTTTTTCTCCATTTGCATAATTGCATCGTACACCTCCTTCTCTATGAAGTCGGCTGTAAGAATTTCATTTTCCTCCACCGAAATTTGGGGTATATCAGCTGTTTCGGTTTCCACTAGTGAGATGTTATTCTCAGCCGACCGTCCAAAGAGAGTTTTGTAAAAGTTGGTTATATAGTTTTTAATATTCTCTTGTCCTATAATAGTGCCCTCATCTTGTTCCAGCTGAAAGATTCGTTTTCGTCTATGTTTCCCATTCGCAATCAAATGAAAATACTTAGTATTGTCCCCCCCTTCCTGTATGTGCTTAACTTTTGCTCTTTGAGCCCACTTAGCCTCTTCATCTCGTCTTAGAGTGGCAATCTTCTGATTTGCCTCTCTTAGTTCCTCCCTCTCGGTGGCACTCAAAGGTATGGTTTCAGCCTTGACATCTAAAATGTCAATAAGACTAAGTAATCTCTCTTTTTCTTTTTTGTAGACACTACTAATATTCCTTGCCCATCCTCGAAGAAAAGCGCGGAGGTGGCGAATCTTGTTTTGCCATACCTCCAAGGTGTGTTACCAGCCGAAATTGATGTCCATTCTTTGACAACCATCTCGGTAAAACCTTCTTTTTTAAACCAAGAAAGTTCAAACGAAAACTTCGCCTTATTGCCCAGGTGAGCTTGTTCTCCTGAGTCAATAATCAAAGGTGTGTGATCTGAACCAGCCCTGGTTAGCGCCCTAACACTCACCAAAGGAAATTTCTGTTCCCAGGAAACACTTGTCAAAACTCTATCAAGCTTTTCATAAGTAGGAATGGGTCTACGGTTCGCCCAAGTGTACTGTCTACCTGAGAGATCTATTTCTCTTAGGTCTAGACTTTCAATAATTGCATTGAAAATGAAAGGCCATCTATCATTAAAATTGTCATTGTTCTTCTCACTTTGTCTACGAATTATATTAAAATCTCCTCCGACCAAAATGGGTAAGGTTTCATCTTCACAAATCCTAACCAACTCTGATAAAAATTCACCCTTCTGGGCATCTTGGGCTGCTCCATATACAGCCACCAGAACCCACTCAAAACTATCGAACTTAGAGACTATTTCAAACTTTACACATCTGTCACCTGGAACAATTCTTTTAACTTTTATTGTTTGTGCATTAAACCCAACAAGTATACCCCTGACCTCCCTTGTGGAGGTAAACAAAACCAAATAAAATCTAGACCACCTGACAAGTTTGTAAGGAAAGGTGTACTAAAGTTGTCCCTGCCAGTTTCAAGCACAGCAAAAAAATCTAGTTTGAACTCCCTTATCGTCTCCGAAACCACCAAATGCTTTGCTGTATCTCTAAAACCCCCACTGTTCCAAAAACTACCTTTTACCATTGTTTCGATTCAATTTTATACGGATGCTACGACGTACCGAAGAGGGGTCATATTTTCTCCTAGTATAAGTTCGTTTTGTTTTAACTACTGGAGATCAAGGTCCTCGTGACCTTCAGAACTTGAGTGTTCCTTCTCCTGCAGATCGATACTTAGCTCTAGAGCTTCATCGATCACGTTCTGTCCAACCGAAGAAGCCTTTTCTTTCATCTCGTCCTCATTCTTTTTAAGCATAACCAGCGTGCGATTTAAGTCTAACTCCTTAATATTAGCTACGGATGATTCAATTTGACTAGGAGAACACCCTAAAGAAACCCCTAACGTCTCAGCTCTTGACTTAATTAACTCATCAGAGAAAGATGCAATTGTAAACTTGGCATACGAAGATGTACCTTGCTTCCCGAGATCATCACGTTCCTGAGCCCTCTTCTGAGCTCTGGCCATTGCGTGTCATCAGCATTTGCTTGAGCCCGTACTCGCGAACTTGATCGCACCTCCTTAGCATGAGCTTCAGGTATCCCGCCATAAGTGATAATCTCCTCTTGAGAGAACCTCCCGCCCAGGAAAACACCTGTCCCACGCCTAGGTGTTGAAGATGAGCCGCTGCCCACACGGCCACCCGGGGAGCTTGACGAAATTGGTTCATCCGCACCACTGACCTCGTGTCTCGGGGGTACAGCACTAGAAGACGCCGTTGCCTTACTTCTCGGCGAGCTGTGTGGCGAAGGGGGAGTCACTGCGATCCCACCCACTGCAGAGAAATCACGAGCCACAGCCGCAACAAACTTCTCAACATCAGTCAAAACCGCATGATTCTTTGGACCAGTAGCCTCCTTATGCCCGGTGTCCGTGGCAGGTTGCGAAAGCCAGCGCTGCTGGGGGGGTGCCGAAGAAGCCAAAGGTGAAGGCAAGCTCTCTTCCTCCTCCTCTACCATGTCACTCCATAGCCTTCTAGGTGCTGAACCACACGTGCGAACTGTACTTGGAATTTAGAGATAGAACCAAAAGATCCAAATTGAATCGAAGCATCTAAAAACGGAAGACAGACTCTGTTACTAGCAGAAGCTTGTGCCGTGGGCGAAACAGTCCCAAACTGAATGTGTTCGATGGAGTCGGAAGGTTTATCATCCGTTTCCATGTCATCAAGTTTGTCAACTTTGTCATTGGATCTTTTCTCCTTAACAGAATTATTAACATGTTTCTCCTCCTGTGCTTTGTCATCTCCCAGGTTCTCCTTGTCCTTTCCTTCGTTACCCTCTTGTTCATCCGGGTCATGCATCACAAAGTCCCCAGCTGGAACAATAGAACCATCCTGTGCTTCAATGTCAAAAAGAACACCATAGCCTTCCCCTTCATATAAAAAATCAAGTGATCTCGGTATCCCTTCCGGGCTGGCACAATCAATTCTAGCACGAACCACTCCATGCTCACGAGTGAACCTCATATCCACTTCCTTAGTCATTCCAATCAAAGATCCAACTGCAAAAAGGGCTAAGTAGTCTCGGCACAAAGGATCAGGACAGCCCGAAATGCGAACCCATATATCATATAGCCCCCATTTATCAAACAGCTTCGAGGACCAATCCTCAAAATGCAATATGAATTCAGTCCCTTCTACCTCAATAGATTTTATTTTCTTTAGCCTTGTTAAATCCGCCTTGGTAGGAAAAACCACTCTAAAATCCGACTCCCTGCAGGATAAATCTCCCACGCGTGATCTCCTGGTACCAACCAGTCTAACTCTTTCAGTACTTGAGGAGCTGACATTTTCCCCCCTGAAACTCGAATTCTACCCACTTTTCCGGATTCATTTTTGAGACGTACGTTATCAGACTTGTCCACCTTGAAAAACATTAGGCATTCTCTGGCCATTCTATACAAAGTTGCTGTAGGTTTAGGCATCTTCGGAAGAGGACATGCTTCATCCGAGTGGAGGGCCGATTGACAGAAAATACAAAGAGTTGTAGTGCATTCCGTTCCAATATGTCCAGTGAAGCCACAGCGAAAACACAGCGTCTTGTCCTGTTTAGTTTTCGCCTTGCCAATCTGCGCTTTAGCTGCATGGTTTGTAGCCTGCTGAGACTGTCCTTGCTGATCCGAGCTCTGCACCTCCTTCGGTCTGTAGACAGTCGCTTGCGCCGTCAACTCCTTCTCCTGATCTGTTTCCATACTTGCATTACTATTGGTTTCAGTCCGAGCTGCAGCGCGAGGAGGAAAACGGCCTCCATTGTTGTACCTTCCTCTCCCCTGAAAACCACCACGATTAATTCCAGGAGGTCCGAAACTT
The DNA here is from genome assembly GCA_947311845.1 of Poa pratensis. NCBI lineage: Eukaryota > Viridiplantae > Streptophyta > Magnoliopsida > Poales > Poaceae > Poa > Poa pratensis. Next base: position 8,654,952 of record CAMZMU010000092.1, read on the forward strand.
CCTTGGTTGTTTCTAAACCTCTGAGAATTATTGTTCCCCTGAATATTGCGATTATTCCTCTCGTAAGAGCCTTCGTTATAGCTGCCGAAGTTGCCTCTGAACTCCCCAGACTGAGTAGCATACTGATCGAAGTTCCCCCTTCGATCCAACTGCGCAGCACCACTGCCCTCCCCTCTTTCAAAGTTACTAGGTCCTGAGGCACGAAAATTCTGTTGAGGGTATCCTTGTGTACCCTGATTGCCATTAGCAGGTCGACCCACCGGCCGATTGTGCCCACCGTTGCCTGAATTGCTTCCATGATCATCTCTGTATCCGTTGAAACCTGGTCCCCGCATATTCTGTCTCCCGAACGGCTGCTCGCCGAAGTTGTCACCACCACGTGATGGATAACCACCATTGGCAGTACCCCGCCCGGCCATGACAACCGACGCAAAAGTACGTCGATCGCGTGGCGCCGACAGGGAAGTAGTACGAGCGGTGTCAGCCCTAGGGTTCTTCCGCCGCAAGCCTAATACCCCAGACGAGCGCAACAATCTGGGCCTTGTGCCCTTGGTTATAATTTTTGCATCACATCTTGGTGAGCCCTTGTGGCCCGACCGAAGGTGTGGGTAAACCGTTGGGCCAACCTGGGCCTTGTCCCTGGTGGCAACGGAAATCGATCTGAAAATTGAATTCGAATTTGCATGTCGATCACGATCCGAGTTTGTCGCTGCAGCTCCGCCGCTCGTCGCCGGTGCCCTTCTCGCCGTTGAAAAAGACTCCCTGGTCGCCAGGAGCTTGTCCATCTTCTTCTTCCTTTTGCGCCGCACGATCGTCCAGCCGGCGGCGTTAGGACATCCTCCAACGTGAAAGTCGTAGGCGGTAAGACCGGCATCTTGATCGCCGGAGGACCTGCAAAACAGCTCCCTGGAGAATGGACGTTAGGACTCACCGGTGAATCAATCGACAGCTGCCTCGCCGCCCACGCTTGCATCCGTCGTTTGTTGGCCTTCATCTTCTTTACTTGCCGAAGATCCCGTCCTGGTCTCTCCTCCGGCGTCTTGCACCGGTAGTCCCAGGACCTGGATCTCACCGACGAGGCTGTAGACACGACGGGCGCGTCATCCTCCGAGCTCTCCGACGAGCAATCCCAGAAGCGGCCGGCTAGCGGCGCATCCGGCACGCCGACGCCCGAGTCGCCTCTCGGGTCGCCAGAGCCCATCACGCCCTGACAATCCCCAAGAGCATGGCCTTACCTTCATAATGTCGGCCGCCGTACTACTACGTCTCATGTAGTACTATTCGCGTGGAAAAATGGAAGGAATGAATTGATTAGTGCCAGCGTACTAGCCTACTAGGGCACATCACGTCCGACGTGCGTGCATGCCACTAATTGTTAGTAGTTGTTATTTTCCTACACCTAGACGAGGAAAAATAGCAAAGACACACAAAATCCTTACTCTCACATAAATATATGATTATATATATGTATCTACTTAACATTATGCATGACTTTGGTAATTTGATGAATTTGTAATCATCTAATGTCATTTTCAACAGTTGTTTAGAAAGTCATTGTCATTTATGTATTGATATTGGTGGACATAGCAGGTCGGTGATGGGCCAACTGGTAAATATATCTGTCAATATCGGTTGATTTGTGTGAATAATGATATTACAAAATGATATATTAACATATGTACGAGTTCACCCCAACGCTGATGTATCGGGATATCGGCCTTGATTTAAAATTTTGGATGGCATATTTTTGAAAGCTATATATGTTTATTTTTTGACAACCTTAGAAAAAAATATATTACTTTAATTAAGGTCAATAATTTTTTATTATCTATTTACGCATGCCACGTCGATTATGAGTTGGCTTTGATAAGAACGATTTTATAAACTCATAACAATGGTAAATCTAGTTATTTAGTGGTACGGAGTATATTTGTGTTGGAGTACAAATAAATGATTGAAAAAACGACGTACTCTCTTCGTTTCTTTCACGAATATTACAAGAAGATCTGTTTCAAGACAGTTTGCTCTGCCTTGGATGCTAGACGATTCAATGCTCGACCTACACGCGTTGCCCTTGAATGCTCGACACTTGTTACTTAGGGTGCCTGTGGCTGGACCTGATTCTAGGTGAGATCGATCGAGAATAACAGCACGTACGTACAGATGGACCCTTCATGTTTGTTACTTCGTTAGGATATTACGACTTACGAGGAGTGTTGATTTGTCATCATAGATGTGATCCCTTCCATACTCAGCCATGTGCGACTACACTGATTTTGCATGAACAGCAACCGAGTAAAGGCACATAGTGTCCGGAAAGTTATTTTGGCTCCCAAAATCTCGTGATCCTATATTTCAAAAATTTAAAAACTATATTTAAAAGTCTTAGAAATTCTTGACAAAATTCTGAATGTAGTCAATGATACATCCTACAAACATGTAAAATTCTTTATATTGTGGGCTACACAAAAATGATATAATCTCATATATGTTGAAAATATAAAAGTGTTTATACTCAGATCAACACTTCGTTATTTTTGTGTAGCTTAAAATTTAAAATATTTCAAACTGAAATTTTGCACATTTGTGGTATACATCATGGATAACATGCTGTATTTTTTCTTCTGGTTTTTTTAAAACTTGTAAATATGTTTTCAGTTTTTTAAATAAAGGGATCACTTGAGCTCGGGGGTAAGAAATTTCCACTCCATAGTGTCCCAGCAAAAAAGGTACATAGTGACCGCTTTCATCGCCGCCGCTTCTTTTTAACTGTGCGACCTCGCTTTGGCCGTATAATTTTACCTCTTATGAAAATGGCAAATCTTGTTATTTAATGAAATCTTTGTGTTGGAGTACAAAGAAATGACAACCACAAGACTGAATATAATGAATGAATCATATTAATTTTGGGCACCGAAATTACGTAGGCATACATATACCGTAAATCTGTTTTTACACATCGGTGTAGATACACCTACTATTAAAAACATAATCATATTTTAACCGTCAAAAGATTTCCAACAATTTTTTGGTTGTATCTGCGGACATATAATGTCTGGATGTATAACCGAATTTTTTGTTTGAAATTGTTGACATTTTAAAATGTATTTAAAATACATTTTTTTAATAATAGATACATCTAGTACTATTCTATGAGTCAAAACATCGTGTTCCGAAGATCAGTTTCAAAAGACGTTTGTTCGGGAAACTAAAATGTGTAACTAGTTGTGCCCGCACCTCATTCCGCATGTCGCATTTCTCAGCTTTCAAAAAATGTGAAATAAATCGTAGACATTTTTTATGTTGTTTATCGTGCATCCACAAATTTTCACCCAAAAATTTAACAATATGTGGCCTGCACAAAAAGACAAATGAGGTGTGAATACTACACGATAATATTCAGTTGTGTCTTCTCTTTTTTGCACAAAACACATATGGTCATGTTTTGGGATGAAAATTTGTGAATACCCAAGAAACAACATAACCAATGTCCATGATTTATTTCGTATTTTTCTAAAACTCGAAAATAAGACATCCAATAATAGGGTGCGGGCACAACCAGTTACGGAATATTCGCTCTCTTGTTCGGCCTGAATGCTCGACGTACACGCGCTCCCCTGAATTCTCGACAATTGCTACGGAGGGTGCCAGTGCCTATGGGCCTGATTTTAGCTGAGATCGATCCACAGTAACAGCGTGTACTTGCAGATGGACCCGGTACGTCCGTACGTTGTTATTACTCTATTAGGGCTCCACCACGACCTCTTTCAGGACCATGACGTTGAAGCAATCCTTCGCATCCAGCTACCTCCTTTTTTGATACAGAGGACAGCGTAGCTTGGCATTGGGAGAAGAATGGATGCTTCACTGTCATATCGGCTGGCCCTCAACCTGAATCACCAAATCCAAGCAACCAGCAGCAGCATGAACACCAACGGCAACCGTCCCATTTGGAAAGCCAAAGTTCCCCCAAAGGTCCGAATTTTCGGATGGACAGTGGCTACTAACTCGCTTGCAACTAAGAAGAACAAGTGGAGAAGAACCTTGAAAGTTGACCCCCGGTGCTCCATCTATGGCCAGGATACTGATGAAGACCCCTACCACGCCACTGTATCTTGCACCAAGGCCTCGGCCCTTCGTCATGCTATGTGTGAACACTGAACACTGCATGCATGGTATTCGACACAGCTGGCCAACCTTGGATGCCCCAAGGTCTTAATGGAGCTCGACTGCTCCTCTGCTGCTACTGTTCTGAACTCCAACCAGACAGATAGATCGAAGCTCTGGGCCATTTACGAGGAATCCAAGCAGCTGCTCAGAAGGTTTCAAGATTTCAACATCCGTGACATCACAAGAGAGAGCAACACTGTCGCCGACGCCCTGGCAAAGTTTGCAAGCTTCACCGGTTTCTCCTTCTCTCTCTCTCAAAAAAAAAAGTACCTACATTTTAGCATGTGCGATAGCAGAGTGGTGACATGTTCAGGATCGTGTCTACTGCTTGACCTGCATACTTGCCTCATCCGCTGGAAGCTAGCTAGGCTGACGCTTAACTTATTTTCTCATGTGCCCGGTTTTATAATTTCAATAAACATGACTAACGTTGTGTATCCACTGACTCACTAATATGTAATCTTAAGCAATAAAATGCCCTTTATCTGAAAAATAAAAAAAATCTCTCACGCTGCACTCTGCACGCCTGGTCCTGCACCCTTGGTATGGCTGGTGCAGCTTGATGATGGTTGGGTGTGTTGCTATCGGCTGTGTGCATTCTAAGAGCATCTCCACTCGCGGCGCCCAAATGGGCGCCCAAAGGCCGTCCGGACAGGCTCTTTGGGCGCCGTCCGGACTACCTTGCCCATTTGGGCGCCCTCGCTCCCCACTCGCGGCGTCCAAATATTATTCAAATATGAAATTTTGATACGAAAATACATATATTTCATTGAAATTTCATTTAAACTAACATAATTCATTCAAATTTAAATCTAGACCTAGACTAGATCTAGTAAGTAGGGTGGCAACGCCGGGCACCGGCAGTTGGGGCAGGCGCCGGCCCTTGCGGCGGCGAGCACATGACCCCGGCGGCAGCTCGAGCAGAGGCAGTAGAGGTAGCCGGTGGTGGAGGTGGTGGCGGCGGAGCTGGATGTGGTGGCTGCGGAGCTGGAGGTGGTGGCGGCGGCAGAGGCTATGTCGGCCTCGATGGCGAGCTGCATGTAGCCGGGATCCCACTCCAGCGTCGGTGGCCAGTCCTCCAAGCCGTCATCATCACCGTCAACCTCCTCCGCCTCTTGTTGAGGTTGCGGCGGAGGAGGTTGCACGCGGCCTCCTTCCGATCTTGCGCGACGAGCCTGCTCCACCGCCTCGTAGAGAACCCTCTCCCGTTCCATGCCCGCTGCGAAGTCCTCGTCGGTGGTGTTGGTGAGGCCGTCGTCGTCGGTGTCGACGGAGTCTTCGAGCCAGTCCGCAGGCGGCTTGGGGGCGAAGAAGGAGTGGAGGCGGTAGGCGTGCTCGAGCTCGACCTGCTTGTCCCAGTACGCCGAGTTCGGCTCGAACCTGGGGTCGTCGTGCAGCTCCGGCGCCATCGTCCCCATGCACGAGGCGACGTAGTCGAGCCGCGCCTGGCCGGCCAGCATGGGTGCAACGGGGACGTGCACTGGGTTCGTGGCCCATCCCTCGGGGAGGACGCAGTTCGCCGGCACTGGCGTGTTGGTGCGGACGAGCTCGCGCGCCTCAGCTTCCGTGAGTTGGTTCGCCGGTGGCGGAGGAGGCGGTGGAGGAGGTGGCGGAGCGTTGACGGCCGACGACCGTGGCGCAGACGCTTCCTCGCCGCAGAGGCGAAGCAACACGTCGCTGCGCCTGGCTGGGAAACCGAGACGCCGCCCGGCATTAATGCAGCCCCTTGTCTCACTGCCAGGCGTGGCCCGCGCGTCGGGAGCCGACGTGGCGTCGCGTTTCCTTCCATCCGGAGCCGCCCCAAGCCTCCCCAAGTTGAGAGCGTGGGCTGGGCGTGCCGGACACAAAACTGGGCCGCGCCGGACCGAATTCGCGTTTGGACGCCGCGAGTGGGGGCGATTTTGTGTCCGGCACGCCCCAAAGGCGTTTGGGCGGCCGTTTGGGCGCCGCGAGTGGAGATGCTCTAATTATGCAGAGTCTGGGTGTAATGATTAAACCTTTTAAGTAATAAAATGCCTATTATAAAAAAATTGTCATGTCTATAAACACTAGTTTATAAACAAGTATTTAGCTTTTAGGGATAAAATCAATGTATAAACTTGTCTAATTTAAAAGTTCAATTCTGTGGTGCCCTATAAATTAGTTCCATAGGGGCCAATATTGAATACAATCTACATGTTTGCTGCTAACTGGAAAAAGAAATCAAAGTGATCTTTGTTTATTTACTGGTTAGTAATTTAGCTGTCCGTTGTAGAAATCAAATCAAGATATAATATTTGGACCAGACCATGCATAAATCTCATTTAGCCATGTAATGTTGTTTGGTTCCTGCACTAGCCATGTAATATCAAAATGACATTATTTGATTGTTGAAGATTTGTTTTAGCTTGTTTTCCTGTTTCAGACGAATCCAAATAAGCGCCGTAAGGTGGAGAGCGACTCTTTGTCGGCTGATGTAACGGAAACATAGAAGACGAGAAACCAGGTTGAAAGATACCCAGGAGAAGAGGGCAGTTCAGAATCACAACAAGGTCTGCCAAGGGGCAAACGAAAGGGGTTTAAACGCTCCCATCATGAAATGAAAGCTTCGAGCCACAAGAAGACGAGGAAGTGACCGAACATGAATTTGTCCTCGGAGGATCCTGCTCCCTCCTTGTCTGATTCCAATAGCAACCCTTTGGACGACGAGAGCCAAGATAATTCTTCTCGCGGTGACAGGCAACCTAGGGCGTGTTTGGTAGCCCATGCACTCCCCAAACAGGCCCTGGGGATGCAAAAACGGGCCGTTTTGTTGCTCACAATTTTGCTTGGCCCGCACGTGCACGATGTTTAAAACACCCCTCAGCCAAACCCAAGGGGAACGCCCGAATCGGCCGTTTTTCCAGAGCCACCTTCAGGCCAGTACAGTAGAGGCGAATCTCGTGCGCGCGGAGCCGCAGGGATGCAGCCACGAAGCCGGCAGGAGACGAAAAATTGGTGCGGCCTTATGGCGCCAACGCTACTTTCACCCCCTCTTTAGTCTATCACCGAAAGCGGGAGAAGAGAGATTATTTTGACATCGAAGGTGGCGGCGGAGAGTTAGATCTTCGGAGGTGACGGCGACAGCGACACCGCTAGCGGCAAGGACCAAGATCTGCCTCTCCTCCGCCTCGTCGACGGCACCGAAAGCTCGGTCCTCTCTTCTCCCATGGCAGTAAGCAGTATCCCCCCTGATTTCGGCTGGATCTTAGACTCGAACAACAACACCTTGCTTTCGGCTGGAGCTTAGACTCGAAAAGTAGCTAGATGGACAAAGTAGCTACATTTCGGATGTACTCTTATACAAGCACCTTGATTTCACTAGGACGGAAAAGGTGTTATGTCGCTCATCGTTCAGGTGGCAACACTCATAACTGTGATGCAAGGCTGGCTCCTGTTAGTCCATCATAGAGCAGTACGCCGCAATTACAGGGGTGTAATCAGATATGGTCCATTGTTCCGCTGAGATCAGGAGAGGATTGCCAATCTGAACTACATCTACAACAACAAGGTCGAGGTCGTGAACATGCTGCGAATGGGCAGAGCTCCTTTTTGCAAGCTTGTGGAGACATTTCGGTCCAGGGGGTTGCTGAAAGATAGCATCCACACCTCTGTAGAAGAGCAAGTAGCAATGTTTCTTCATGTTGTTGGTCACATCCAGAGGTTCAGAGTGATTCACAACATTTTCAGGAGATCTAGCGAGACTATATCACGCTATTTCAAGCAAGTTCTGTTCAATGTTGGAGAGCTCAGAGCAGAGATGATCAAGATACCAACTAGCCATACTCCACCGAAGATTCGACGGAGCCACATGTGGTATCCATATTTCAAGTTGAGAACATCAGATTTCCTAGTTCTTGCTTACGTACACAAGACATTGTTCATGTATCCAGTGTTAACCTAACACAATGTTCATGTCAACATGATTGTATTGGTGCAATTGATGGCACTCATGTCACCGCAAAAGTACCAAGGTCAGAGTCTGCTGCATACAGGGTAGAAAGCATTACACCACCCAGAATGTACTTGCGGCTGTCGATTTCGACATGAAGTTCACATATGTGCTACCCAGTTGGTAAGGATCTGCACATGATGCAAGCATCCTTGCTGACAGCATGAGTCGACAGATGGGATCAATATTCCGGATGGCAAGTTCTACCTTGGAGTTGTAGGATATGCTTGTCGCCCAGGTGTTCTTCCACTCTTCAGGGGTACCAGGTACCACCTCAACGAGTTCTCTTCGAGGAACTACCCTAAGGATGCGAAGGAATCGTTCAATCTGCGACACTCAAGTCTTAGGGTTACAGTTGAGAGGGTATTTGCTGCTCTGAAGAACAAGTTCAAGATCCTTGATCAGAAACCATTCCACCCGTTCCCCACCCAAGTTAAGCCGGTTCTTGCATGCTGCATTCTTCATAACTGGATCTTAGGTTAGGGTATTGATGAGTACTTCCCGGACTAGGAGGGATGTTACACATGATACTAATGATGATGTTGGCCATGGTGTCGACGCACACGACCAAGAAGCTTGGAAGAACAAGAGGCAGGAGTGGGCTGAAGAAGAAGAAGAACAAGAAGAAGCCGACGGTGAAGGTGAACTTTGTCCTCATGAACCACCATTTGCTAGTAGCTAGGTAAACTATAATGTCATGACGAACTACCATTTGCTAGCAGCTAGGAGTGCACTGATGAACTTCGACGTGGTAAGGTCACCACTAGTGAGAAGTGGTGAATGGAAGTAGCAATGTTTAGCAACCAAACACCATGCGTTTGCAGCTGCCAAACAAACACATGCATCCAAACAACGCGTGCTTAAAATTTTGCACCGAGCTGAACGGGCCTGGCCAGAACATTGATGGCAACCAAAAGGGCTACACAACATGGCCAGCCATTTTTTCCAGGCCAACCCGCCAGGGCCACGGATGCAAAAGGCCGATTTTCATGCTAGCAACCAAACACGCCCCTAGCTAACTCCACAAATTCAGGCTCATAGGACGTTGGTTGATGCAGGGCCATTTGCAACACATCTAACTAACAGGAAACCACCTGATTTCCTTCCTTCGCCTTGGAGTGCGATGAACCATTTGTTCGGGCCAAGGTCCAGAAAAGCTGTGTCTGGACTGCACCTTTCCCTAAACTTATGCCTAGCAAACTGAGCATATGTAACAATAGTGTAATCTAGAGTAACCATTTCTTCCCAACAGAGTCGATGTAGGTCATTTTGCTTAGGTATGTTTCTTTTATACAGGTCGCTAGTATGTTGAGTGTGACACTTTGTAAGGACATGAGCATATGCCCCAAAATAAATAAAGTATGCAATTTTTTCATTTGCTTAGCTAGTTTTTTTTAATTCTACATGCTCATTTTCTTTTTAGGCATTCAGTTCCTGTTTTGAGAAACTTGACTCTTCGGCCTTGGGAGGAAACAGAAAAGAATTGGTTTAGATTTTGAGACTGTTGTATTTAGTTTTTGCATTATGTTGTAACCTAGTAAATAATTGCTTGATAATAATTCTTTGCCGATTCATCATCTATTTTTTTTGTCCTGTTCATAGTATTTGCTGAGTGTGGTAGAGGGAACACTTGGCAAAGAGAGACCCACCTATCAGCTCTTTTCCGAATGTCACACTTGGTAGAGTGCTAATCCTTTGTGAGTGTCAGGGAAAAAACTCCGGTGCCACATGGCACCAACGTCTTTGTCGTCTCTGTGCTGTCTGGTCACATTTTATTTTGCTAAGTGTCCCTACTTACTCTCGGCAAAGACTTTGCCAAGTGCTCGACGGAAAACACTCGGCAAAGAAGTATTTACCTACAAGTCCTATGACAAGCATCCTTTGCCCAGTGTGACAAGCATAGCCTTTGCCATGTGTCTTGAACACTAGGCAAATGAGCTGATTCCTGTAGTGCCATGAGATTTCAAAATTCTGTAAGAGTGTTGAGTGCGGGTGTGTTGGACGATGATGTCGCTCCAACGTGAGAGACTTGGTCAATTATGAATGTAAGAATGTTGTTTGAGTTATATAATTAGTTTCAAAAAAGAAAATCTAGTAATCAGGATAGCTAATGTAACACTTGCACATGTGTATGCAAGTTTATGGATATATAGTACACTTCCATGAAAAACTAACTTGTAAGTATAACAAACGCTTTTCCAGACTTTGATTTTTCTTCTGAGAAGAAGATTTAAACCCTCGACCTCTGCATCAAATTGCGGCACACAACCACAGTCTGTGACACAACATGATAATTAGGAATATTGATTCTCTCTCATAACCAACATTAGGAAATTTCAAACACGGAATAGATCGAAAACTAGAAAATGACATCAACGATTTCTGATAGATAATAGAGCAACAAATCACTTCCTTACATATAATTCTCAAATTCTATTAACCAGACTATAATGTATACACGTTTATTGATATATAACAACACATTGTCAAGAGAAATTAAACATCAGATGATTAAAACAAGAGGATATAGATGACCAAACCACATGATCGGGTGTTGGTATGAACGAAACATTTCAGGATTGACTTATTAAAACGTCGTAGGCTATCGAGAAGTAAAAATTCAAGAAGTTGTTTTCTTTAGCCATCAATTCAAGAAGGATGATATTGTCTTTAGCCATCAAGGCAGGGCTAGCCTCTTGTTGCCTGGACGAGAGAAAACAACCTGCATGCAATAAACGTTATCCAGTCAGGCATCACAATCAGTACCTAGAGTAATATCTCCTTTCCACACAAAAAAGTAAAGGTTTGGACATAATTTTGGTCAAAGTTTTAAAACTATTTTTTATTTGATATTTTGACATACGGTTTGTAGGTGTTGTGTGGAGAGCTTCGGGTTTTTTGATGTATCATCTTTGTCAATCCTTTGTTGAATAAATTAATAAAGAAAGACGTCTGCATCTTTTCGATGCAGAGGCTAGGGGTCTCACCCTCCATTTCGAATTTTTTTGATATTTTAAAATCACATGTTTAAGTCTTTCTTGAGAAAATTCTTTCATTAAGTTCTATGATTTACTGTACGTCTGTAGCCAAAATTAGTGGTCGCTATATTTGGGACACCATGCAGATTTACAAAATGTCATCTTATTTAGACCGGAAGGAGTAAATGACTTGCATTTGTCTGGAAATAACATAGGTAACTATATACAAAGAGCATACATATATATTACATACCTGGTAATCTCCAACTGCTCGTGACTTGAAACCAGCCGCGGAGAATATGAGGTAGTACTCCCATATACGGATGAAATTGTCATCAAAGCCCAGGTCCAAAACTTGACTGTAAGAAAAATAAAGCGATAAAGAATTAATAATATCTGAGCACTATGTGTATATAATCGTCACAACAAATTTACTTGCTCAATAAACATATATATATGCGTTAGCAAGTCTTACACAACTATAACGTAAGTATTCTTCTATATAGTGAATGACAAGTGATGCTTACTCTTTGTTGGTAATGAAGTTGTCCCTCCAGTGTATCAGAGTTGTGTAGTAATGGATCCCAATATTCTGGACATGCTCTATGCTACACAGTGCGTAACAAGATCGGGAGGGTTTAATCAATTAATCGAGATGCATCCATGACCATGAAGTAACCAATCAACAAACATCGGTCGATTGATTGTTAAACGTACCAAAACCTTGATGACATGGACATGGCAGAAGTTACACGGGCCAAAGAGGGAAGGCAACCGCCAGGGAATATGTATTCTTTTATGAAGTCCGGCCTCCTTCTGTATTGCTCGTACCGTTCCTCTGGAATTGAAATGAACTGAACACACATGTATGTATTTTCAGATAAAGGTTAGTTCATGATCATGTAAACCTAATAAAAGTTAGTGTTAACCCCGCAAAAAAAAATAAAGGTTAGTGTTTTCCATTGTCTTCTCCGACAGTCCAAAATAATTAAGGTCTAATATATCCCCGTTCTTGTGCACCGAAAACAAGGCATATACTTAGTTGTTTGGAGACACTTAGCTGTTGACAATGATATTTTTACTAACCTGGAGGACCAATATGCCATCTTCCGCTAAGTGAGCCTCACAACAGGCAAAAAAATCTTCCATGTATTCATGGCCAACATGTTCGATCATACCGCTGATTTACGAAGAGGAATATGTAAGTATATATAACCACGTGCACGGGTATTTTCCAAGTCACAACACACATGGGTAATAATATAGTACTGTAAGACTTACCAGCTTATGATTGCGTCATACTTGCAAGGTGGTATTTTACGGTAGTCACAAAGCAGAAAATTTATGTGCTCCTAAATAATAATAACAATAGAGTAAGTTGGGGAAAAAAATACGAATTCTCTATGTGCAAGTCCCTATTTGTTTGTTTAATAGTTAGTAAATTTATAAACAATATATACCAATCCACACTACTCGACTCCGAAATATATGCCGCCGTAAAGTTCTACTGCTCACTAATCTTATGAAGCATGAAAAGACCAAAATGATCGTGTAAATTCCAAGCTTCAACCTATGAAGCATGAAAAGACAAAAATGACCGTGTAAATTCCAAGCTTTAGCACCCCCATGGAAGGTGTTGTCAGCCGTCGTTGGCGACATGCTCGGATCTATGCCGGCCCACTTGTCACAACAAACATGGTTGCGACCAGTTTGAGAAAGGTTATATCTGGTAGAGAAGAACTGGAGGTTGAGGGAGCTTGAGGGATGGGATACCGTTGGTGAATTGGTGGTTGCTTCACTCCGGAGATGGGCCTCGTCGCTAGCGGAGGACGGGAAGATGATGGAGGAGGACAGCCATACTAAGTATCAGTCATGCTAAGGATATACTTGAGACAAGATTGACTATAAATGATCAATGTCATTCCTTTTGCAGAAAGAAATTGTTAACACTTGTTGTTTGCTTCTCTGTAGACAAGTTGATATGACAAGCAATCCTTTTTGCCTTTGACCTTATTAGATCCCCTGACAGTACTTAGGATCTACATGGTGGGTAGCCTGATATATTCCTAGTGCCCTGGTGCAAACTAGTGCTTGCGAAGGAGCAACAATATGACAATTTGGGTGCCAAGAAACATATCTCGCTTTAAAAAATAATATCACAATGATCCAACGAAGGTGATTTTAGCATTGTGCAGCAACCTTGACGCTTGGGCTATTTTGCAGAAAGAACAAGATCGAAAAAATCATAAGGACGGGGTTTTGATGATTAAGCTGGCGGTCAAAGAGGCTTATGCTAAAGACATGGCTAGGTGCGGATGGTTGGCAGGTTAACAAATGAATGCAATTGTTTGATCCTGATAATTGTTTTGGGCTTTTGGCTCCTATGTTCTTGGCTCTATTAACTAACAAGTAGTTTGTTTTGCAGCTGAAAAAATAGTTTTTCAAACTGCTTTATGCTGATTTTTTTTTGCTTTTATCAATGCAGGAACTATTTGGTTTGGGCAGTTTTTCTAAAGGAAATCAACGAGGGGCTCGTTATTTGAAAAAACAAAAGTATCAACACAAATTAAATCTAATTGATGGTAAAATTGGGTCATGCTCGCCCCTATGAAATGGCATATTACCTCTCACGTCCTTGTGTTACAAGAAAGGGTGGAGGTATGGAGGATAAAAAGGCTAAAATATTCACACTACACTTTCTCAATGAACACATATGGTGGAATTGTAATTACTGATAAACTATTAAACCATATATGTATTGTGTAAAGGAGGAAGTAACATAGAACTAACCTCTAAGCCAGCTTCTCTTACTTTTTTCTCAGCGTATTTAAGTTGCTCCTCCGACAAAATGATTCCAGTGTATTTGCATCCAGTTTGCTTAACCACCTGTATTGCTAAACTTCCCCAGCCGCTACCGATATCAAGAACATGATGCCCCCTCGACTTTAGCCTTTGTATTTTGCAAGAATGAAGTATCATTAGATCATGTTCAGAACATTATCTAACTGGTAATCAATCTAATGACACAATTTCTAGAGATATGGCAGTATTACCTTGGTGATTAGAAGGCTAAGTTTATGTTGCTGGGCTGCTTCTAAGCTTTCGTTCTCCATCTACCAATTTAATTTTAGTCCATGAATTAATAAAACTACTACACAAAATTTACAAGCTACAGAACAAAATCACAAGATTTACAAACCTTGAAAATCGCACAAGAGTAAGTCATCGATTTATCGAGAAACAGCGAGAAAAAATCGTTACTCTGCACACATATATAATAAGACAAAACTATTAGTACTAGTAGGTCTGTTATAATAGACGTATGGAAAGTAATGAATGCTAACAAATCTTTTTGATAAGGTCTGAAATACAAAAATCTCAACTCAATAAGACCTGCAATAATTCTGATATTACAAATTGACCTAAGCAGCTAGTTAACTTAATCTTGACGGAAGGAAATAACAAAAAAAGAGACATGATTACTCACAAGATCATAGTGCTGAGAGATGTTTCGACGAGTTTGTGTTGTGGTGTTCTTCCTTAAGACGTCGCGCAGTTGGTATTTAGCATATGCCAACCTAGCTATTAAATGCAGGCACCAAGCCCTGTAAACCAAACAAATTTAAATTCATGATTAGTCACAAGCCTATATTCTTAGGTACTGCTTCATTGTAATCAAACATTTCATAGAAATTTAGTGGACAAGTGAGGCTTTCAGAACCCTTTTCTGGGAATGCCATGGTTCCTACGCGCATCTCTATTAGCAATGAGAATCTGCAAGCAAATGGTTCATTGATTTGATAAGAAATGAAGAACTAACTCTATCAATAAGCTCATGGACTATGGCATAGTTTTACCAGGAAAAGATTCAGAAGGCCTTCTCTCTTGTCAAGAAGAGAGAAACATCCATTTATATAGGCTTCTGCTAAGCCAATGTTTCCTTGTGTTGCAAGCTGAAAGCCGTGGGAGAGCCAGGATAAACACATGTAGTTCAAATGAGAAAGTTGGATAAAGCAATTGCAGTGGAGTATATTAGACATTAAGAATCATCCATGGACACATCACCAATCATAAAAAAATAAAAAATGCAGAGGCAAAAAAAGAGAAGAGAAGATAACCTTCCAATAGAATAAGGGGTCATGAACTCGCATGACAGATTTTACATTGCATTTTTCGCAAGCTTTACCAAAGCTTAATACACTACCTCCATCTTCGACCAATCTGCACAAAAACTATTATGGTGAAAAAAAACCTTAATTAAAAGTCGTGTAGTATATCGAATCATACATGGACTCACATTAAGTTACCGATGGATATGTATCGATTGAAAAATCTTGCAACAAGAAGGCGCGTCCCAGCCTCGGTCCAGGATGGAATCATCTGCTTTGGGCTCAGCAGAAGCTCACATTTCTTTCCAAGCAAACTTTGAGCTGCTGCTTTCCCAGACTGCATCGATTCAATATGTCAAACACAAAAAAGACCTCACATACGAAATAGTCATTCTGAATAATGTGATTGAAAGCATATATGTCAGGGTGGTATAAACAGCCTCCATGGATGAATAAAGGATAAGCTTGGGAATCTAGTCTAACGAGACCGGTCCAAAAGGGAAAATGGACTGTTTGTGCATGCAAATACCTTCAGTCCGTCTTCATGGAAGCCGTGACCTGAGATCCAAGGCAGAAGAGAAATTTGAGACCTAGTTTTCCTTACATCATTTCACACCTAACTTTAATAATGCAGTACATCTACATGCAAGTGGTAACGAACAAATTATACACAAAACTGAAATTCATGAAACAGGTTACCTTGATATGCCCCACAGAACCATATTCCTTTCTTAAGCCTTTGCCGCAGTCACAGACGGAACCGGAAGGCTTGTACACCATTTTAGAAGTACGTGATCCGGAACACATGGTGGATTGATTGTCACTAGGAAAGGCCTGGCAAATACAAGTTTCTGGAAGTGCAAAAAAAGAAAAAATATATCACAGTTAATAATTAAGTAATCCATTCATACTACTGGAGAGGTTAAGCTGGACTACCGAAGGTTCCGTTTTTCTACCTACTCTACAGCTGTTCTATCGTGTAAAAAATCTGGTTGTATTGCTATGGAGAAATAACTTTTTTTCCGGAAAGGAGGTTTAAACCCATGGCCTCTGCATCGATTGATACACACAACCATATATTATTTCTTATTGAAAATATTGCGAACCATCAATGCCAAACAAATCGGCTTATAAAATGGCAAGGGCATCCATATATCTCATGCCTTGGAGCAGCATCCTTCCTATGACCGTGAACCAATCAATTAGTCGAGCCACATGTGAGCTAACAGAGGGTATATCACTCCAAGATAACGCCTTCAAGAAAGAATCGATGCTCGCATGCCACCCCGGTGAATGCCAGTGACGGTGGCACACTCTGGTTCCACATGTTAGCTAATTCATTACACCATGCCTATGAAAAACACACAACGTACCTGAATATGGTTTAGCCAGCAGGTAACAGAAAACCCCCTGCTAGTTGTCCCGAGGAAATTCCAGGCGCCCCATGCCGATGGATTTTGCGGCATCAAACTTTGATCGCAGTGGAGGTATATGTCCCTGCAACATAAACGTGTCAGACAATGTAGTACTACCTCTTTGAACTCCCAAAAGGTCTTATATTTAGGAACAAAGGTAGTATGTGAGATCAAACTTTGATGTGTAAATGTCTTCATTTAGCAATAGCAGTCAGGCTTCAGTACGTACCTGTGGACATACTGACAGGCACCTAAAATCTTCAGTTCGTCATGTGTAGCTTCAGCTCCTAGCACTTTGAGAGCATTGGGTGCATGGACCCCAAGGATGACGCTGTCGTATATCTCCTCTGAACCATCGTTCTCCAAGAGTCTGTAGCCGGCTGCTGCCAGTGTCAAGATAGAGGATTGTTTAATATCGGTTAGTGGATCAATAACATATATGTATGATGACACATTGTAAGTACATGCAATGGACAAACAATAACACATGCATGTATGTACCTCCATCAAAATTTGAAACTGATTTGATTCGACGGCTGGTTTTAATCCGACAGCCCATGCTTTCCAGCTCTCCTTTTACCTGCTAATGCAACATTGTTCAGTCCCTGTATTTGGCTGCAGCCAATTCATGCTAAAGAGTCCCCTCTTTTGAGGCTGATATATATTGCAACACGTACCTTGTTTACATAGGACTGCGAACAAGGCTTGACGGTGGGCAACTGGGGGTAACGAAACATCTGGGTGTGCAGTAACTTGGTCAGTTAGTTTCGAATGGACGAAGAAGAACTAAGGAATGGGAAAGGAACATGTATACAAAGTAGCTATATAGGCACCTGAAGAAGGTCATGGTTACGGAGAAATGACAGCACGAAGAAAGCGGAGAGGCCCAAAACACCTTGTGATGGACATGACCAACTGCCCGCGCAGACTGGAATCTGCACCAAATTTGTGTTTGTGTCACCAACTTAAGACTGGATAAACACTCATGACAATATAGTGTGTTTGTATTCACAAAAAACTCTACATGCATGCATGTTGGTGGTAAAACTTAGTTGGAATTTGTAGTTTAATTATCTTCACAGTGTTGTTCAAGAAACATGAAATTAAAATCAATAATAGAAATCGTGATGCCAAAATGAAGGGTTGCTGGATACACTTAAAAAGGACGTAAGCAACAAATAGATTAGAAGCAGTACAAGATAAGCCTCTTGGAATGATAGGGAATATCCATGCGACTGAATGAATTGTCCCAGCGTCTCGTTACGGTCCAAATCAGGGTTACGCTCATGGTCCTCCAGGTACCTTCATTCCAAATCAGCGAATTAACTGTTATCATATATGAACACACGGCATATATACATGTAACATGTTCAGCTAGCAATGGAAGTATCATGTATGCACATGAGATCGAACTGAGGGACTGGACTGCTTACGTTAGAGCATCCTTCTTGAACTTGAGCATCTCACAAACCATGCGCCACAAACTGGGTTTCATTATGTTCGCCTTTTGCGCCAAGAGGCTCGAGATACCGTTGCCATTGCCCCACTCACATCCTCCCCCTACGCTGTCCGATTGTGTGCTCACTGAGAAGGACATGTCCGATCTCTCCATCTCCACCCCGAGCCCTTCTAACCATTCCATCATGTTGGGATATGTTACCTACATTTGTTTCATGCATATGGCACAACAAATATCTTAATGAGGGACAAAAAGTATTACTCCATCTTATAATTTAGGTCTACAATGATCTTCCATGTTCAGTCAAGGAGTTATAATAATCATAGTAAAAGAAAAATATCAATCAAGATTAATCAAACATAAATTGTCTAACGTGCATGTACACCTACAACTGCAATTTCCAACCATAAGCATACTATAGTACTACTATATAACAATAGTACGTGTCTTAGGCACTCAACAATGTTTCAAACAACACATGCATGTCCGCAAACGCTAAAAGGAAACATACCATAATCTTAGCTGGCTAGATTAGCACTGAATTATCAGAAGCTAGCAACCAAGAACTCTGGTTGCTGAGATCAAGGTAGAATCCTTCAGGGTTGCCAGGAAAGCCTCCCACCACAGGTTAGCTCTGGGTGGGGCGGTGTGGTACCAGTGCAAAATTTTGTACCTCCGAACTACGAGTAAAACACATTGTCGCGCGCACACACACACTTACACCGTGTACACACATCTACACAACATGCCTACTAAAGAAGCCAGATACTGTAGGTTCAAATGCTTTCACGCTGCCAGCCAGCACACCTCGCTAACTAGCTATCTCAGCCATTAGATCTCAAAACCAAGCTACATATGTATATATGTCATGTGCCGAACCTGGTTGAAGGCCATGAAGCCGAGGTCGAGTTGGACGCAGTGTTTAACATTTCGATTTGGCTTTCTTTTTCACCCCTGCCAGAGATTCGAGAATTTCGCGAAATTGACGAAATTTCGAAGAGAAAATTCAAAATTTCGGTCAGATTTTAAGTCTGGAATTTAAATTCATTTGGCAAAAATTAAAACAAGTAAGCAGAAATCGAACTCAAGACCCTGCACAACGCTCCAGGTCCCTTAACCACTAGGCCGCTACAAAGCCTGTAACATATGTAGTGACTTTCACTACTTATATGCGTTGCGTATTGATTTTTTCAAATTTTATCGAAATTTTTGGACGAATGTTTGCTTTCTCGTCCTTCACCGAGATTCGTAAAATTCGCGAAATTCGATCGAAATTTCGACGAAATATTTTTCCCAGGTTGGACGCATCCGGCGGCGCCGTCACTGACGGCCACCGTTCTGGCGGCATGGCCTCCGAGGCGGTCCTCCTCCTCGTACAGGGTCACACGCACACCGCCGCCGCCCGTGGCGAGCAGCTCGTGCGCCGCCGCCAGCCCGCTGACCCCGCCACCCACCACCGCCACCCTCATTCTGCCCTGCTTGCTAGTACTATATCTCTGCTCCTCTCTCGTTCGCTCTGCTCTTGCTCTCTCGCTCAGACCTCCCCATCTATATAAGTTGGAGTGCATGAATTCGTGTACAATACGTCTCATGAATTCGCGTGGAAAAATGAGAGGATTGAATTTATACCGGCGTACTACGGCTCACCATCACGTCCAACGTGCATGCCACTAAAGGCTACTTTTTTTTTTTGCGAAACACAGTACAAACGCAGACGGTCACATATACATGCACACACTCACCCCATATGAATGCACGCACACACACCCTACCCCTATGAGCACCTCCGAGAGACTGAACCGGCGGGTTTTTGTTTCCCTAAACCTGGACGGGAACATCGGTGGTTTCTTTTCCGAGGAAAATGGGATTTCGTCACGTTACGATCGAGTCCAAAAGAAAATGAGCGATTAAAAGCACATGATTCAAAGTGTATTAACTAGTCATTTAAAAATACTAATAAATACTTACAAAATCCTTACTCACATAAAAACTTACAAAATGTTATGTGATATATCGGCTCATTCGGCCTTGATTGAAAAACTTGGATGACACATTTCTAAAAGCTATATTTTTTTGCCCAAAACAATTTTTTACAAGATCTATTCCTTAGAAAAAATATATTTCCAAAATTAAGGTCAATAAAAATAAATTTTATTATCTTTTAATGCATGGTGGCTTTTGGTTTCGCTTTGGTCATACGATTTACCTCTTATAACAATGGTAAATCTTTTATTTAGTGGTATCTTTGCGTTGGAGTACAAATAAGTGACAACCACATGATTGAACATAATGGATGGATCATATTAATTCCGGGCACCATAAGAGAATTTAAAAAAAAATCTACACATGCATCACCAAAAACTCATTTTTTGGTACACCATTCGTTTCTTTCGCGAAGAGTGCTTTTGGCACATGAGTAGGAGTGATCCCTTCCTAAAAATATTGAAAAAAATAATTTTAGATTTTAACATTTCTATAAAAAAAACATACACATACATATACATGTCTAGTATCTATGAGTAAACAACATCGAAATATATTTTCATATGTGGTCTACACAAAAAAAAAATGTTAAAAGAAACAATGAGTCTTTTTTGCCTTCTTAGGTCCAAGATTTTATAATTTTGGGTACATATGTATGTATCCATATAATATCATTATTTTTCGAGAGCACTGAATCTCTTGAGCCAGTGAGCCACTCTTTGAGGAATATGACAAGAAGATCAGTTTCAAGAGACAGTTTGTTCTGCCCTTGAATGCTCGACGTACACGCGCACCCTTGAATGCTGGACAATTGCTGGACGGGGCTTGCCTGTGCCGCGCTTATGCGCCCATCCGTGCGGCCGTGCCGTTAAATAATCATCCCACGGTCTATGCAATAATCTGAAGACTAAACTACATCATAGAATACTAATCCTAACCAGAAGCGCATCAAAGTAAATCAATCACAGGCAGAAGAAGCAAATCTGCAATCTGGAGAGCTAAGTGCATCGTAGAAGATCGATCGAAGGCAGAAGAAGATCAATTGAACCACTGAACGACTTCCTAACCCAATAGTCTATGAATTACTGCATTCTTCTTGTCCGTGAACTAACCCAATAGTCTATGAATTACTGCATTCTTCTTGTTCGTGAACTCCCTGGAGGAAGTGCCAGCGTGAGTTCCGCTGCTCTTCCGCTCAGGCGGCAGATCAGAGTGGAGTCGTCGGAGATGCGGCCGAGGACCCGCGGCGCGGCGGAATACATCACGGACTTCATCCCCTTCGGCCTTCTCCCTCCATGATCTGTCCAGCTTCGAGTCCGTGTGTACAGAAGAAGAGGAGAAGATAGACTAGCGTCGCTCGTACATGTGGAATCGTATCACAATTCACAGTCGGTATTTTCTATAGTACTCCCTCCGTATCAAAATATAAGTCGTACTAGTCACTTACCACACACATGTATGTAGATATGTTTTAGTGTAAGATTCATGTATCTTACACTAAAACATGTATGAATCTTACACTAAAACATATCTACATACATGTGTATGGTAAGTGACTAGTGCGACTTATATTTTCATACGGAGGGAGTAGTATTTTTTTGGGTGAGAAAACGAAGCAAGGCGGGCCATGCATCGGATGCACGGCCGCACAGATGAGCGCGGCACAGGCAAGCCCCGTCCGACAATTGCTATGGAGGGTGCCTGTGCCTATGGGCTATGGGCGTGATTCTAGCTGAGATCAATAGAATCACCTAAAGAGATGGACCCGGAACGTGTTTAGTAGTACTACTTTATTACGATATTATTAGGAGCACTGTCGATTTGTCATGATACATGTTACCCTCTTCATACTCAGCCATGTGCAGCTACGCTGGATTTTGCATGTACAGCAGGCGAGGATAAGTATGAACTCATGTTAAGATAAAATATATTTTTCTTAACTGTTAAAGAACTATACAGGGTAAAATACTCGAGCTGAAACTCAACCAAGTTTGAGATGTAAGAAAAAAAAAGCCCAATGACCTTGTCGTCTCAATTTTTGACCATCCCTCAGAAAGAAAAAGAGCTTTCTGTTGTCAACATGTACATGAAGAAATGAAGTGACCAATACCTGACTTGCTTGAGTTAGTGAATCGTTAGGATAACCATTAATCTAGTGAAAGCCTAAAATCACCATCAGTCAGTACATAAAATGCTTCAAGAGGAGTATGCAGTTATTTATCATTCTAAAGCACAAAAACATTAGTAAAGTATATGGTATAGGTATAATCTTAGAGTTAGGAATAAGCTAAGTCTGACCGGCTCGAGAAATTAAATTTATTATTTTCAATAAGAGGAGAACTTTGTTTGGATTGAACGTACAATCACTCTAATTTGGAGGCTAGAAATTCCCCCCACTCCAGCAATTATAATACTTGGTACTAAAACATATTGGCAAAATATGTATATCTGCAAGAATATTAGGATGACTCCAACGGGCCGACGCAAATGGACGCGCGTTTGGTCCGTTTGCGTCGGCAACAGGACGCGCGTCCGGCCCAGGTACGCCCCTTTCCGGCCACTGCGCCCAACGGGGCCGACGCATTGAGTCTGCTTGCCACTTTTTTTCCCTCAAACTTTTTTTTTAATACTAGGATTACATTTTTAGAAACTGAAATTACATAGTAAATCTAGAAATTCCTCCTAACATTAAACCCTAAAACCTAAACCTAAACTTGAAGAAAATTAATAACCGACCACCGGCCAGCAAGGGGGAAGATCAAAGAGGGGCTCCGACCTTAGGAACGCCACGAAGCATGCCCGTTCTGCAACGGACTTGCTGGCTCTTCCTTCATCGCGGCCATGGCTAGCCCAGGACTGGCTGACTCATCTTGTTTGATCATTTTGTAGCTACGAAACACGTAGCGGGCGCCGGTATTAGTGGAAAATGAGCCGCACATAGGCGGCCACACCGGCGGGGGTACCGTACCACTTGGATCAGTCGATAACTGCTCCATTGTCGGCCACGTCGGCAGCCGCGGCCGCCTCGGACGCCTTGGCCTCGCGGTGCCGTTTGCGGCGCGCCGCCCGCGCAGCGGTCTCGATTGCTCTGCGCGAGTTCGCAAACTCGGCCTCCACCGCCGACGGCGCGCGCTGCGGACATGAACGCGGCTGCCCTCTGCGCATTCAGATGCATGTGGGCTGCCTGCACCGCCTCGTCCTCGGTGCTGGGGACACAGCCGCCGACGCCGATGGGAGGCTCGGGCGGCGCGGTGCCCGCCGCGACCGCCGCAACTCCGGCGGCGTACATGTACTCTTCTTCGTCGTTGTCGATGCAGTCGAAGTACGCGGCCTCCGCCGCCCTTCTCTCGTCTGGGTGCTGGATCATGCCGGGCCATGCCGAGCTGGTCGGCATCCGGCGCCCGCGCGCCCTCTGCCGCGCGCGCTCTGCCTGGTCCAGCAGATGCTGCGGCGCCGCCTCTCCAGCCATTCCGGCGCGTGGATCCGTGGTTGGAGGTGGTGGCCGCCGTGGTGGGGGGGAGGAGAGCTCTAGGGTTTGTGCTCTAGGGTTCGCCCGGCCAGCTCCTTTTAAAGAGCTCCACCGCCCACAGTTATTTTGGGTAGGTGGCCGCTCTAGCCGTTGGGGTCGATGACACGCGGGGTCAGGGCGGACACGCGGAGGACGCAGGAGCGCTCCGCGAGCGTCCGGGGCCGACGCATCGGTGGCCCAAGTTTGGGCCAGGAATGCGTCGCGGCAGACCAAAAAACGGACCGCGGTCCGTTTGCATCGCCCCGTTGGGCCGTGTTTTTTGTCCCCGCGGACAGGAACGGAGGCGCGCGGACTCGATGCGTCGCCCCGTTGGAGTCATCCTTACAGACTAAAACATGCATCCTCCTCAAATCTATGTCTATACATATATATCCTACTTGTAGTCTTATGATTGAAAAGAGAGGGAGAAAGGAATAATTATTTCCAAAGTTTCCCTAAAAAAATGCTAAGGGCGTCCGTAATGTATATGGTTCAGTTTTCCATAAGTCGGGACCCACTTTGCTTATGGAAATTACCACAGCGTATAAATGTCATATTTGCTATAAGATAGGGTCCACATGTTTAGCAAAAGTACAAAACATGCAAGAGAGAGCAAAGAGTAAATGTTTTTTTATTGCTTGTGGACAACCATAAGAAGATTTCCTTAATTGAACCTCCAGAATGTATGTGGATGGCCTTAGAGCAAGTCCAGCAGCTCCCCTAAAATTTCTCCCCTACATCTCAAAATCGGGGACTCCCCTAAAAAGATTCTCCCCTAAAAATTGCCCAACTCCAGCAGTTCCCCTAAAACATCTCCCCTATTCTATATTTTATTTTTAAGAATATTCTTGCCGACGCGAGCTGAAGAACGGCGGACACGAGCATGCTCGGCTGCGACGAATTTGAGATGGGGCTCGGCGGACACAGCGGGAATCGGACGGCCTGCTCAGCGGGAGGGGGCTGGAGGAGTCGATCGAGCTCGGGGACAACTGGAGGCGACGAATTTGGCGGCCGAGCGGCGGTCGGAGTTGAGGAAGAAGAGGTCGGAGGCGAGGATCCTTGGCGTCCCGGCTCGATTCGCTGGACGTGGAGGACGAGGACGACGCGGCGGAGCTCTTGGCGTCGTCGGCTTGGCACGGCGGGGTCTGTAGCAACAGCGTCATGCATTGGAGAAGTGGCTGCAACGACGTCTTTGGTCTTCTTCTCGGGAGATGGCAGAGAAGAGCGAGGGGAGGGTGGAAGCGGCAGCTCGGGGCGACAGATTGGGGACGCCTCCGGAGCCCCGATGCGTAGGGGAGATCGAGCGCCAGGTCGGGGACGCCGATTTTCGGGGGAGAGGTTAGGGGAACTGCTGGAGCGTTTTTTTCCTTCTCTCTCCCCCTACTTTTCCTATCGGGGAGCGTATCGGGGAACTGCTGGACTTGCTCTTAAGGTTCACTTTTTGGCTTATGGATGGCTTGTTTCTCACATTGCGGCTGCCCTAAAAAGAGTGTTCATCTCTCTGGTAAGAATTGCCAGTGCAAACTTTAATGGGAACAACAACTATTGTGATTGCTGTATAAACTGACCATGCTATTTTAAACCTAAAACCTAAAGTTTCAGCCTTAGTCTACATTAACGGAAATTAAAGACCCAGATGGATATGGGTGCATGTGCCATAACTTAAATCTCATAGTCACCTCGCCATTTTCAACGAAAAATCAATGTGTTTTAACTTTTCATATCTAAGCTCTCAAATATCAGTAAGATGTTCTAAACTCATACATTTCTCTAGCAACTATCCAACAATCCAACAATTTCTCTAGCAACTATCCAACAATTTTCCTTTTACATTATAGTCGATTAGATTAGTTAAAGTTTCCCCTTGCATAATTAGCTGAAATATACGGAATCAAACACAAAACTTCTGAATAGAAGATCCTACAAACTGCATTCATTAAGCTGAAAGGTTAAACCCCATAATTTGTAAGGGGATAGACTCACAAAGAATGCATGATTTTGAGCTCACACGTCCTTTAGTTTCTGTTGGAAATGTACTCTCTTTAATGAGAATTTATAGTGAAATTCACTTTGATATATTGGAGCATATGCTCTGCCATGGGAATGTCGAATGCGACGCTCCCCAAATAATATTGTAAGAAAAATACAACGAGAAAAACATTTAACATTTAGTCGCAAATGAAGAATTCATCCCCATTTTTTTACGTGAATTTGACAACACCATCTTGATTTGATATTGAGTAAGTTGACCCTGCATCTTGACTGGCCGCCGTCACTAGTCGTGTGCGCTCTCGGCAGCTACTGACACGTCTTCCCGAGCTCATCACTCTCTCTTTCCCATCGGTCTTCCTTCCCCAGTAAGCTATAGCCAAGCAGGTTGCGATACCGAATCGAGGGGAACCGCCGAGTTGCTTGCTCCAGATGGCGACCGGCACCGCGGCGGCGGCGGCACTCCTCCACCCCGCCGCGCTGTCAGCCGCCGTCGCTGGCTCCGCCAGGCGCCTGGTCGCCCTCGCCGGGGCGCTCAGCCCGGGGGCCGACGTGGGCCTGCTGGGCCGGGCGATGGACGAGCTGGAGCGGCTGGCCGGCGAAATGCCCACGGACCGCGTCGAGCCGACCGCGACCGCGAGCACCGACATGGAGATCGACTCCGGCGGCCCCAACCAGCTGCCGGGCGGGAGTCCAGGCACCAAACGGAGGCGGGAGGCGCCCGGCACGTTCCAGAGGCCGGCCAAGCGCCGGATCCTTGCCTGGAGGCGCGCCGGTACCGGTCCCTGGTCGCGAAGGCCAGGGCAACGGCGAGGAGGGCCAGGAGCCGGAGGGCGCGAGTGCAGCCGACAAGGAGGAAGGCGGGCGGCTGGAAGGGTGTCCAGCAGCAGCTCGCGCGCGCCACCCTGAGCGACGGCCTGCACAGATGGATCCCGGGCGGCGGCGGCGGCGGACCTGCTGGGCATTAGTAAGATCCGCCGGTATTAAATCAGCTGAATCCTCGTGCTAATTTAGGAACGGGATTAGCTTGCATTTTGTTTTGATTGCTCTATTAGTGCCCATTGATTCGAAGGACGGGGCGCTGCTCTATTACTTGCTTGTAGTGGAGAACTGCTCAGCAAGAAGTTAAGACTATCTACTACTGACACTCCTGAAAGACAGCAAAATATGGCCTGAGGCGATTGTGCACTTCAGCATTTGTGCTCGAAATAGGCTTTCGCCCCGCTTTATATATAAAGCAACAACCATAACATTTCTGAATTAACCAAGTTAGAGAATTTGTAACAAGTATCTCTCAGTCTCCTTGATACCAACACTTGTATAATAAAATGAACCTGCAAAAATAAGGAATTGGAACCTGGAAAAATGTAAACAAGCATATATTTCTACTGATCGATCCGTCAACGTAATTAGGCTTTCAGTTTCTCCACAAAGGTGAAGGATTGTGTAAGGATTAATTCCAACATACCAGAGTGATGTGAATGAAAATGAAATTCAAGTTGTCAACTTTTTGAGGATTCCAAAACAACCTAGCAATATAATTTTATACAATGTTGATCTACATAGTTTGTATATAGAATACTTTTGGTACGTTGCATGATCGTTATAGTAATTTGTGTTTGGAAATGGGGGGAATGGCTGCTGGCAATCCGAAACAGGGGTTGTCCGAGCTCGGTCCGCAAACACGTCCGCTAACAGATCAGGCGCAAGTTTTGTCCCTAGCGACACCGACGGCGAGGAGGTGCAGCTGATCAAATTGACATCGATGTCCTTCAACTTCCTTATGTCCTGTATTTCTGTATGTCTTTGGGGATTTTTGATGGTCAAGCAGATTTGCAAAATATATACTACACTTGATTTCGAAGAGAACTACTAGCTCATTTTAGTAGATTTTCAGTTTTTCCCATCTCATGTATAAAAGTCAGATGATGCTCAAGATTCAGAATGTTGTTTACAGTCTGAAGTGTGCTGTGTTGTACATGCGTTATAAAAATTGAAAAACAGAAACGATGATCTGTAGAGTAGTAGTAGATTATAGACAACCGGTGGAATTATACCCAAAAGAAACAGTCTGACAGACAGCAGCTAAGCTAAGGCTATTGTGCATTTCAGCATTTGTGTTCAAAAGTTGGATCAGTCGAGCATTTCGGCTCTATGTTGGATAAGACAGACGAGTGGGCAATTAACATGACTACCGAGTGAGTGACTGATTGATCACAATGCATCTTCACTCATGCCTTCCACTGGGCACTGATCTGTCTCCAGTCTCCACTGCATTTCACTAGGAGCTCTTTTCGCCTCTTCAACCGAATTACTCTTTACATATTGCAGTTCAGTAGGGGCCGTTTCAGCTTTATTCGACTCCTTCAGTTTCAGGAGCCTCGTTTTATTTCTTTCTTTTCTGATGAACTGGACGACATATCCCCTGATTTCATTAATAGAACATCCAAGCCTTACAGATCATCCCAAAAGCAAACTAATTGAACAAAACTGTAGAATGGCCTCTAGCCTTTGTAGACAAATTTGGCACTGAAAAAGTCTCGGACCATCTCCTCGTGCTCAAGATGAACACCGAGATAGGCAAGCTCGTGCCCCTGCAGAGCATCGGCGCCAGATTCGCCATCTTCGTTGGTCACCGCTGTTGCATGTTCGTGGATGCTAATAAGTTTCCGGGCTCACATCTGCAAGTGCAACGTCCAGGACAAGAAAGGGGAGATGATCTCTGAAGCCGCCGAATTCCTGAAGCAGGACATGCGGTTTGTCCTCGTCGTCGACCGTCCTGTCACCATCATCCAGCTTCTCTGCAGGCTGCAGCTACACCATCAACCACAGGGATTCTGAACTTCTCGTTGCGACAAATGGATGAAGAGAGTCTTGTTCCATCTTCTGGGATGGTGATCTCGATGGATGACCGGCAGTGTTATCCTTAGAGCAACTTCCTCTCTGGTTTTTTTTTTACTTCTTAATTTGGCTAATGCCTTAACATGCTCCGGGCAAGTAACATGCTGATTCTGGATTCGATAAACCTGTAGTGAACTAATCCAATAGTATGTCTTTATTCGGATAAACATATTTGCTACATCTGCGGTGCTTAATCCACCTTAGTCTATCTATCCACTTGTTCTTCTCTTGTATTACTTCTTAAGCGGTAGTAAATGATGGCGCCTTTTTTTTGTCAATCTCTGAATATAGATCTTGCGATTGGATAGTTGAACACATTAACCATGCTTTGTTCAACATATTAGCAATGCAATCTAGTGCTTTCTAAATTTTGTAATGTCATGTACTGAGCAAGAAAAAAAAGGTTTTTGCCAACTTCTGAGTTTTAAATCCTGCAATTGGATCATTGAACATATTTCCGTGCGGCATTGATCTCTGTACTCTTTGTTAGTTTTGCAATGTCGTGCACTTGGCTAGGAACTGGTTCTAGATTTGTTTATTTTGGGCTCTGGTTTTAGATCAGCACTACAGGAATGGCCGGATGTGCCGACGGCCGCAGCCCGTCGGCAAAGGAATCAATGCCGTCGGCACACACCTATGCCGACGGCCACCGTCGGCACAAGATGGTCGGCATAGGGCCCCGTAGGCACAGGCCACCTGGCCGTCAGCACAGAAGAAAACCGTCGGCACAGCTTTTCCCGACGGCCAGAGACGCACCGTCGGCACCTACTTTGTCGGCACAGCAGCGGGTGGGGCCCACATTGGTCGGGCGAGGTGGAGGGGTCTGTGCCGACGGCCTGCCGTCGGCACAGAGTCGCCACGTGGAGGCAGCTGGGCGCTCCAGGGATTTACCTGTGCCGACGGCAGTGCCGTCGGCAAAGGTACGCCCATTTGGTCACATCAAGAGGTCTGTGCCGACGGCAGTGCCGTCGGCAAAGGTACGCCCAGAATTTCTTTTTCCAGCGGCCCGTTTTTTGCAGCAAAAATAGCAGAAAAAATAATCAAAAATCACGACAAATTCACAACAAACAAGATCACACAATGGCTCCATATATCATCAAGTAGATACACACATAGGACCATCATCAAGTAGATACATACATAGCTAGATGTCTAGACGTCCAAATCCCTACATCTATTGCGCCAACGGCGACGGGGTGAACCCCATATCTCCCCGGCTGATAATAGGTGAGCGTCGGATCGGCGCAGCAGAAGCACCGGAAGAAGGCGAAGCACCAGGAGAAGCTGAAGAACCGGGAGAAGGACCACCAGAAGCGCTTCCCTTGCCCTGTCTCATATTGTTCAATCAACTGCATTGAGAAAGAGAAAACAAGTAAGCATGTCGAAAAATAAATACTAAAGAATAAAAGACATAATAACATGTAGATACCAAGCATAAAGACGTAATGCAATTAAGAAGCATGTTGGAAAATAATTACTAAAGCATAAAGACATTATAGACCGTCACCTATCGTCATCACTCTCCTCATCAGGGTGTTGGTTCTCATTCTCACTATCACTATCACTATCACGTGAGTAGTAGGGCGGAAGCTCATCGCCAGGCTCGTCATCGTCGTCATTTTCCGCATGAAACTTCGAGAGCACATCTATGTCCTTCAGATCCACCACTGACTCACCACGAGTGTGTGCATTGTTCTCGAGGTCCTCGAGACCACCTATTTGTAAGTCAAAGTGCCCGAAGTCCTCTTGCTCTTGATAGAAAATTCCCTCGTATGTTTTAGGGTCAATGTTGTTGTAATCGTCGTCGGAGGGCCTGGGTAGCTTACCATGTGGGGATACCCGGAACACGACTTCCCAGCCCTTGAGGTTCTCTTTCTGGCATGGGTAGGGCAAATAATAAACTTGCTTGGCTTGGTGAGCCACAATATAGACATCGGCTCCGGTATAGGTGGTTGAAGGCTTAACTTCAACTAACCCAATGGAAGGCTCACTTCTCTGTCCACCATGTGGTCCAGTGCATGGGTCGAACCAGTGGCACTTGAACACAACGAGCTTGAGTTCTATGTTCGTACGATTGAACGTCAGCTCGTATACGTTTTGTAACCTTCCGTAGTAATCTACGTAATTGGCTCCATCGGCTCCTCTGGATCCTTTGGTGAAGACCCCAGTATTTACAGTTTTTGCTCCAGGACGATTATTCTGGTGATACTCTGTATGGAAGCGGAACCCATTCACATCATACTTCTCATACTTAATGACGGTACGGTTAAATCCTTGGGAAACACATCTCAGCTCATTTGTCATCTCAACGTTGGGATCAGCTCCCTACAAGTACGGTTCAAATTGTTTTGTGCATTAGTTACGTGTAATAAGAGGGACAAGTCACATATTGCAAGGTAAGAGGGACACGTTAGAAATTACTTTTCCCATGAACCAAGACACAAATTTTTTTCCTCCGTGAGCACCCTCTTTCAGAAGAGTGTCCAGCTCCGCGGGATCGGGATCCACCGTTCCCAACCAGTATTCATCTTGGAATTGTCTAAAAGGAGAAAATACGTATTAGACCGAAACTGAGTTACTAGTTGCAAAGTAATTTGTTCACCATTTACCTCATGAAATCGAGTACTTCCGTCATGTTTATAAGCACATAGAGCATTATGCAATCCTTCTCTTCCTTGGTCAATTTACATTTTTCACCGGCACCGGCCTTGCCACCGGGACATTGGAAGAGGAGGAGCTTGGGGTCATTCTTGGGCTCGTCGACATTGTACCGAGTGACCGGGTTATGCATAGTGGCAACTTCATCGGGAAAGTACGTTGTCACGGCGTCTGCCATCTCCTTGAGTATTGTTGCCTCAGCTATGCATGCTTCAATCCTAGCTTTGTTTCCAGTTATGTTTCGAATGTACTTAAACTCTCTCTCAATACAAAACTGCCAACGAAACTGCACCGGTCCACCCAAGAGTGCCTCGTTCGCGAGATGCACAACGAGATGTGCCATCGGAACAAAGAAGCCTGGCGGAAAGATCATCTCTAACTTGCATAGCAACTCCGGCACAAGATCACGCAGCTTCGCAATAATCAGGGGACATATCTGTTTCGCACAGAGCGTGCGGAAGAAATGGCTCAACTCCGCAAGCACTCGCCAGATACTATCGGGGAGATACCCTCGAAGCATCACCGGCATCAACCGCTCAATCCATATGTGATAGTCGTGACTCTTGAGCCCAGTGACTTTTCCTGTAAGAAGATTGACTCCATTACTTATATTGGAACAGTAACCATCAGGGAACATCACGGCGATGTTTTTGAGCCACTTGAATGCCTCCTTCTTTTGGATATTATCAAGGCAGTAGTCGGCATTTGGCTTAAACCAATTTTTTTGACGAGGGTTAGGAGGCTTCATGTGTAATCTCTCCCTATCACAGAGCTTCTGAACATCAACTCTAGCCTTCACATTGTCCTTTGTCTTCTTAGGAATGTTCAGGACTGTGTGAAAGATCATCTCTCCAACATTCTTTTCGGTGTGCATCACATCGATGTTATGGGGAAGTTCGAGGTCCTTGTAATACTCTAGCTGCGTTAAGCCTGCCACATGAGTCCAGTTGTGCGTTACACCATACCCTCAAATCGTGGGCCAGGTCCCACAGCAGGCACGAGAGCACTTAGCTCGGCATCAACTTTTGCACCATCGAACTTCGGTATCGCTTTTTCTTCACGCACAACTACGCCCTTCGTGAAGTTTTTTTGGTCTTCTCGATAAGGATGCCTTCCTTCGAGGAACTGTCGATGCTTGTCAAACGCGACATACTTGCGACCTGACTTTAGCCAAAGGAACTCAAGTTGGTTCCTGCACACTGGGCATGGCCATTTACCAGCTGTACACCATCCGCAGAATAGGGCATACCCGGGTAGGTCGTGCATGGAATAGTGGAACCAAATTTTCATCAAGAAGTTTTTCTTTGATGCTCGGTCGTATGTCCACGTCCCATTGTGCCATGAGTGGTGCAAATCATCCACAAGCGGTTGCATGTAGACACTCAAATTCTTCCCCGGGTATTCGGGCCCTGGAATGATCAGCGACAGAAACATGTGCTTCCTTTGCATTAGTACCCCAGGAGGGAGATTGAGCGGAATAACAAACACGGGCCAGCAGCTGTACGACGCAGTCGACATCCCAAATGGATTGAACCCATCTGTTGCTATTGCAATTCTGACATTCCGAGCATCTGCTGAATTAAGGGGGTGTTTCAAGTCGAAGTTCTTCCATGCCTCACCATCAGATGGATGTCCCATCTTTTCCCGTCCTAACTCGTCGACGTATCTCTTCCCTTTCCTGTGCCAAGTCATTTGTTTGGCAGACTCCTCGGACATGAAAAGCCGCTGCATTCTTTTTATGAATGAGAGGTACCGAAGAACCTTCACAGGGATTTTTCCCTGCGTCTTCCGACCATCAGGCAGCGTTTTCTCCTCATACCTAGAGGCCCCACAAAGGCTACAGTACTTGTCATTCGCATATTGTTTCCGGAACAACAGGCATCCTTTTGGACAACAATGAATCTTTTCATAATCCATGCTGAGCGATCCCAATAGTTTCTTCGTCTCGTGCATGGATTTTGGCAGACAATGCCCTTTGGGCAACATGTTACCAGATGTTGTCAGATTAGCTTCAAAGCCTGCACGGGTGGTGGAGAACTGACACTTGTCACTTAGTAGTTGAGCTACGGCATCGAGCTGAGAAACGTTTGCACCCTCGTATAGAGGCTTCGTAGCCGAGGCCATCGTCTCATAGAAAGCCTTCGCGGTTGGCTCTGGTTCCTCCGGTTCATCCGGTGCCTCCGGTTCACCCGGTTCCTCCTGTTCCTCCTGTGGAGGTGGCGAATCCGGCATGTAAGCAGCATGGTGATCATCTAGCATGTTTCTCAACCCATCGTACTCATTGCCATCGATCCGCTGCCGCATCACCCCAACTCTGAGACGTTCGTACTGATCAAATTTGACATGCGTGACGTAGTTAGGCGTATACCCATACAACCAAAGATGTTTAGTCATATCTTCCTTTCCTTGACGGTCACGATTCTTGCAATGAGTGCAAGGGCACCTTCCACGAACTCCTTTTGCCTTTGAACCACGCCCTAACTCCTTCACTAATATATTGGTCTTCATCTCCCACTCCTCTGTTCTTTTAATCTTATCGACACGGCCAGTGTACATCCACCCATTATCAGCCATCCTCTGCTTTATTGGGAGCGAAACAAGCACGCAGTCTTTTAATATGCACCAAGTAATAATAAAATGATTTAGTGTCACCAGATTAATTACGGTCAAATTTTAATCTTTACATCATGCAAGGGTTCACCTACACTTCTAATAGGAGGGCCTATCCCGCCCGAGTACGTGTAGATCGAGCCGTGTTCCATGTTCTACCCCGACCCGAGACGGAATTTCGGCAGCACCTCCCCGCTGTTCTTCAGAATACACGTCTCGAGCTTGTCAAGCCGAGAGGGTGTGCATCCGAAGAACAACAGGGAGGTGCTGCCGAAATTACGTCTCAGGAAGGGGTAGAACATGGAACACGACCCGATCTACACGTACTCGGACTGTCCAACAGGACAACCCGGAAGTGTTACGGTTATAAATATGCAAAGATGGACAATCCTGCATATTTATAAATTTGTAACCCTTCCGGATGGGATCTGACTCGGGTTACGCGACTGACTTGGTGATCTAGACCAAAATAAACCTATGCAGCAAGAGAGGCGAAAGATTTATACCCTCGAAGCGTGATCGGTGGCCGGAGAAGGTCGAGGACGTGCTCCGGAAGAGGGCGACAAAACAAAGGGCACCGAGGCGGCCCCTCCTCAGCTGGAGAAGCCGCGACGACGCGCGGGACCGACGGTGCTGGCTGGCGGGAAGCTACGTCATCTAAAAAGTACAAACAATCGAAATATATAAGCAAATATCCCTCCATTTTACCTAATAATTAAACATAAAACAGAATAAACCACAGAACGATGTAACCATATTAGCTAAACATAACACATATAGACAAGTAGCACAATAATACATAGGTAGCATGTATGATAAGTCTAGCAGTACAACAGGTAGCAAGATAAGTCTAGTAGTACGACAGGTAGGATGATAGACATCCTAAACTCGACTCGCGCCGGTGTCAGTGGCGTCGTCCAAGCGGTCCCAACAAGAGGACAGGCTGCTGCTAGAGTCCTCGCCCTGCTGCTGCGTGCCGGAGGGGCCGGCCTCGCCCTGCCCGCGCTGCTGCCGGCTCTCGCTGAAAACCTGGTACTGGACCGCCATCACCTGGGGATCAAGGAGGAGATCCTTGACCAAGGGGTCATCCTCCTCGCGCTGGTGGCGCGCCCTGAGCAGCCTCTCTGCCTGCCGGTGCTCCCTCTCCTCGGCCTTCGTCGCGATCCTCATGCCATCTGGCGCTAACAGATGCGCCACGCTCCGCTCATCCTCAAAGTTGAGGATCGCTCTCGCCCCAAAGTGCTGGACCGCCGCGCAGTCGTAGGCGCGGGCCGCCTGCCACGGGCACCTGAAAGTACCAAGCTGGATCTTCCTGTGATCCACTGTGATCTGAGCTGCCCAAGTCGGGATCTTCGTGGGTCTCCGATGAACACCACGAAACTTTCGCTCCGGCTCCGACATGATACTTAGTTAAGTAAAAGCATTTGATACACGGGTTAGTCATATATGAAATGAATATATAAAAACACTAACACCTATTTTCCTTCTATGATTGTCAACAACATTTTATTTGCTACATCTATCCCTAAATCATTTTGTTATTTTCTATTTTCTACCACTAAATTTCCATCTATAATTTCTATTGTGCTATTTTCTAATTTCTACCACTAATTTTCCATCTATTTTCCTCTTTTCTACCACTAATTTTCCTAAAATCCTACTCCTAAAATCACTAAATCTAAAATACACAGAAAATAGGGGAGAGGCGAGGAGCACCTGGCGGTGCGGAGGGTACCTGCGGCGAGGAGGGTAGCACGTCGAGGGGAGCGGCGAGGTTGCGGGGCCGGTGCGGCCAGAGGGGAGCACGGCGGAGGCGGGGCGAGTGGCGGCGGGGGTCGGGTAGGGGCTGGCGGCGGGGGTGGGTAGGGGCTGGCGGGTGGAGGGGGCGGGGTTGCCGGCTAGCGGGTGGAGGGGGCGGGGTTGGCGGCGGCGGGGTTGGCGGCGGGGGTGGGTAAGGGCTGGCGGCGGGGCTGGGTAGGGGCGGGTGGCGGGGATGGCGGCTGGCGGTGGAGGGGGGGGGGCGGGGGTGGGTGGGGCGGGTGGGTGGGGCGGGGGCGGGGGAGCGGGGCAGCCGCGGAGTGGGTAGCCGGCCGAAGAAATGCGGATGGGTGGTCGAGGAGCTGTGGCGGGATAAGGATAAGGTGTAGGACATATGCCGACGGCTTTAGGATTTTCCTTTTTTTTTATTTTTTCACTTACATCATCTTTTTTAATGTATTTATTTATTACTCTTATCACAAGTTTTTCCGTAGGCACATGGGAAACCAACTTTTCTCACAAGTTTTTACAAGATTGCCCCCGTTTCGTCCGAAGTGCGAGTTTTCACCTCTAAGTGCAGAAACTCACTAGAGAGAAAGTGAAGCCGGTGATGTCGGTCACACCTAGGAGTAGATTCTTGGACATTTACAACACACAACACACTTGTATACATATGGTATGGCACAACCTAGGTTTTGGTGGGGTTCCGACGCTCCGGGGCCCCGCTTCGGCGAAACCCTGAATCCGCTGGAAAAACCCTAACGTTTTCGTCTACCCCCTAGACGTGCGTCGAAAGGGGTAGCCCAGTGGACTTTTTTGCCTGGTTGTGTTAGGTTAGGCCGTAGGCACATGGGAAACCAACTTTTCTCACAAGTTTTTACAAGATTGCCCCCGTTTCGTCCGAAGTGCGAGTTTTCACCTCTAAGTGCAGAAACTCACTAGAGAGAAAGTGAAGCCGGTGATGTCGGTCACACCTAGGAGTAGATTCTTGGACATTTACAACACACAACACACTTGTATACATATGGTATGGCACAACCTAGGTTTTGGTGGGGTTCCGACGCTCCGGGGCCCCGCTTCGGCGAAACCCTGAATCCGCTGGAAAAACCTAACGTTTTCGTCTACCCCCTAGACGTGCGTCGAAAGGGGTAGCCCAGTGGAATTTTTTGCCTGGTTGTGTTAGGTTAGGCCGTAGGCACATGGGAAACCAACTTTTCTCACAAGTTTTTACAAGATTGCTCCCGTTTCGTCCGAAGTGCGAGTTTTCACCTCTAAGTGCAGAAACTCACTAGAGAGAAAGTGAAGCCGGTGATGTCGGTCACACCTAGGAGTAGATTCTTGGACATTTACAACACACAACACACTTGTATACATATGGTATGGCACAACCTAGGTTTTGGTGGGGTTCCGA
This sequence comes from Poa pratensis, assembly GCA_947311845.1. Lineage (NCBI taxonomy): Eukaryota > Viridiplantae > Streptophyta > Magnoliopsida > Poales > Poaceae > Poa > Poa pratensis. The sequence continues at coordinate 8,691,871 of CAMZMU010000092.1, forward strand.
CGCTCCGGGGCCCCGCTTCGGCGAAACCCTGAATCCGCTGGAAAAACCCTAACGTTTTCGTCTACCCCCCTAGACGTGCGTCGAAAGGGGGTAGCCCAGTGGACTTTTTTGCCTGGTTGTGTTAGGTTAGGCCGTAGGCACATGGGAAACCAACTTTTCTCACAAGTTTTTACAAGATTGCCCCCGTTTCGTCCGAAGTGCGAGTTTTCACCTCTAATTGCAGAAACTCACTAGAGAGAAAGTGAAGCCGGTGATGTCGGTCACACCTACGATGTATACTAATACATGGCAGGCAATGCAAAGGAATCCTTATCATGTGAGTATTTACCCTGTGATGGTTCCTACTCTTTGGGTGAGGAGCGCTCCCCGTGATGCACCCGCGGCCTAGTACGAGGCAGAAGTTAGTTAAATAAAAATGGCATGAGGACGATCGATCCAGCTGTAACTGGAGATTAAATAAAGATGTAACCGTCATACTTTTTGCATATTAATTTGATCTATGTTGCTTTTTGCATAGAGTATTTTTATGTGTACTTGTTGCTATGTGAAATGATGAACTTGATTTTCGACAAAAGTTTTACAAACATTCTTCACAAAATGCACTTGTATACATATGGTATGGAACAACCTAGATTTTGGTGGGGTTCCGACGCTCCGGTATAGACAATTATTCGCGACGTTATTTTATGTGGGTGGAAACCGCTATTCGGCGAAGCTATGTACATAGAATATGAATAAAACATATTAAACTTAATTGAGCGTAATAAATAGATACATAAAAAATAAGATTAGGGTAAAAATGTTAAAAAATGGTAGATACCTTGGCCGTCGGCACAGATTGCCGTCGACGTCACCTTAACCTCTGTGCCGACGGCTTCCTGTGTCCGACGGGTACCGTCGGGATAGAACATCTGTGCCGACGCCGTTTCTTTGCCGACGGCCTTGTGGGCGGCTGATCCTCGTTCGCCACTGTGCCGACGGCCCCGATAAATAGCCGTCGGCACAGGTTATGGCCGTCGGCACATCTGGCCATTCCTGTAGTGCAGGGTATGAAAGTAAAATGTTTTATCTATTTATTTTCTTGTAATGCTCCCTGAAATCTAGCTGCACTTGTAATGTATTCCTTGTATTTCTGGTCAGTATCATTTGCTGACGCTTTGCAGCATGATTATCGTTAAGAACTGCAATCTGCAGGAACACAATTTGTAGCATTGTTTTGGGTAAGAACCGGGATATGCGTTGCCGCTCATCATTGCTGCCAGAATGTGTGACAAAGTTTGCTGTTTCTTAAGGGTTTTGTTACTGTTTCATGTACTGTATTCTGTTCAGAGAATTGATTGGATGATATGCTATGAAACAAAAGCTCAAAACTCCATTGTAATGCCGTGGTTGAATGAATCCTTCGGTAACTGATGAAATTGAAAGCTTGCATTGTGCGTCGAGATTATCAATCCATTCAGTTAGTTAGCAGACCAGTGAAGCTTGCTGCTCACAGTTTCGGCTTGGCAGAGGGGAGGCGCCTCGGTGACCAGCTCATGATCCACGCCCAGACATTGGCCAAGTCGTTGCCGGTCAGCGCCTTCCGCTCATAGCCCCGTGTTCGACATATATTTCAAGCAATTCCTTTGTGAACGATGGCATGAATGCTTGTCAAATAATGTACCCAACATATGCGTTTAGAGTCCGTTATACAGAGTGAATAAATCGACTTTGTGCAAATTCAGGTTACCATATAAAGAGTGAATAAATTGTTTTAGATTCTGACCACTTTTATTATATATTACTAACCGGAAAGTGTTTTTTTCTCCCAGGCTCTAGTGCTCCTGTTATTTAAAAAATTCGAAAATCATATTTATGAATTTCAAAAAAATCTGAAAATAATAATCTAGGGGTAGCCAATGGTGCATCGCACAAATGTGCAAAATACTAATTTCAAATACTTTGTATAATGGCCTACACAAAAATGTCAGAATCTGATAAGAGATTTTAAAATATGCATACTCAGATCCACACTTTTGCCCATTTTGTGAAGTTCATACAAAAAAAATTTGAAATTGAGTTTTTGCACGTTTGTGGGATGCACCATTGTCTACATTCGGATTGTTTAAAAAAAAATGAAAATAGTAAATATGATTTTCATTTTTTAAAATGGCAGGAGTACTGGAGCTCGGGATCTCCAATCCTAACTAACTAACTCTGTTCCAAAATATAAGATGTTTTGGTAAGTTGTCCTACCAAAACATAGCCCACCAAAAAGTCTTTATTTTGGGACGAAGTTACTGATATATTACCCTCTAAAGAAAATTGTGAATATATTTAGGGGCGCTTCCGAACCATGTTTAAAGCTTAACACAAGAAATTCCACACGATACCACATGTAAGAAATAATCGTTATCCCGTTTTGTGAATTATGGTTAGCCTCAAAGACCCTTTGAAAAACTTGTTTAAACCTGCCAAGCATTTAATATTGTATTTCCTACAGGTGCAACAAGGAATTGCAAATAACATAAACAGCAGCTAGCTCAAGCACAAATTCACAACATAATATACTTTTCATGAGATCTAACATTAGCATCTATGGAAAAAAGAGAGAAAGAGAGCTTCTAGAGGGCCTCAACATATGACACTTTAACTGAGCAGTTTAAATTTTAACCACATGAGGCAATCTTCTAATGGGTATTAAAACGGGCCCAGCCTGACAAATTGCAGCCCGTGCTTCATCCTCGCGATAAAATGCTCAGATGATCTTGCTTGATTATTAACCCGAGATTTACTTCAACCTTGCTTGCCTATTCACTTGTGATCACTTCAATTTTGCATACGGGGCAAAATGTACCCCACTTTGTCAGCCAGGGATCAATGCATGCCACGTGAAACTCTGAACACAATAATTATTGACCATAAGATTGTTAGGGAGTTATCAGAAATTAGAAGTTTCAAGCACAATTGCTGACACAGAAATCATTGCTGGCTCCAAAACAAGAAAGTACTATGTACGAATATAATCAGCATATTTTGCATCTGGAATATTGTCCATGTGAAACAAGTTCCAACAGAAATCCAATTTTTGCTTGATGCTCATTCTCAAGATAAAGCAACATTGGATACCGCGTGGATATTTCAAATCAGGAAACACATACATAGGATACTAGACTAGATTTGTCATGTGACATGGCAACACAAGTATGCGAAACATGGTTTTCAAAATCTTTATCATAGTGTCTTTCTTCTATTGTGGCCCTTATACATCATTCCCTATTTCCCTCCCCATATATACAGCACAAATTTGATTGTTCAAGACAAAGCTCTAATGAACAATTACTTGATTAACGCGTAGCTTATGTGACAAAATTTGTGTCAAAGGATTCACATTCACACGTACTTATCATTTAGATTTTGGATCACATAATAATGACGTAACTGTTGGTCAAAGCCTTGCCTTAACCGATAAAGTTTGCGTATGTATCCTGACAGAGGGAGTATTACATACTGATCAATTACGACTACATATTTTTTTGGCTAAATGTCGAAAAGTTTCACCTTCAAGATCAAGCTCTGGCTTGGTTTAGATAACTACTCACTTTGAATTTGGGAGGGAAATTAGATCAGGTCCTACGTAACAAGCAGCATAGATCAGCTCACTAACAACCCATTCTCTTTTTCTATCGTCGCCAGGTATGGCCCGAATGTGAGTCGCCTCTCAGATTAAAAAAAGTGTGGTGCTTTGAAACATGGTTCCAAGAAAGGTTTGTCAAACTTGATCCTAAAAGTGTAGTATGTTGACATTGAGCCAAACAAGAGTAGTATAAGACATTCACTCTTAAATAACTAAACTTCCTTGATAGTTATATTGGTAGATCTGTATTTCTAACTAAAGAAGCAGTGGCCATATAAATAAATAAATAGTCAAGTACTGAGATATCTCATGCTCTTACCATGCTTGCATGGGAGAAGTCTAAGCATGTCACCATTATCATAGTCTTCTAGACAAATGGCACAAGCTTCTTCGAAATTATTGCCACTTGAACATGGAGATTTATATACAGAGCGAGGAAGCTTTTCCACTACATGTTTCTTGATGTAAGGTGGCCGATTATCAACTCCATGGCGTAGAAGTCGGCAGTTCCGAGCGAAGAGAAATGAAGCCAGAACTGATATGATCACGACAAGTGATACAAATGACATCACCAACACTGTCCCTGCAGTCTCATCCATCGATGAGTTTATACAGCACTCACCATCTTCACCTCTAGCAAACTTCTTTAAAGTTTCCCCGGCCATTTTGGATACAAACACCGCAGGTATGTGTATGTCCTCAGAATCACCAACCACTAAATTAAGATAAAGGAGGAACTAAATATCCTGCACAGTATCTTCAACAAGAACTAGATAGATGAAAACACAAAAATGACTGTCTAAACAACAGTAGCACAAAACCATTTAATCGTCTCCTAAAATTGGTGGCCGGAATTAATCCGATGCTGACTTAATGACATTCTCATTAACATCAGGAGTCCTTCCAGTTTACCTTGAATCTTGATGGGTGTAAATTATAATGGCATACTAGGCTACTAGCAGTGTTAGTTTAGCTCCATTGCTAGCAAACTAGACTAAAATTTCTTTATTAGTAACTAGTTAAAATCCATAAGTAATTGCATCCAGGCTTTTTTTTTTGTTTCATGTCCATAAACTACTAACAGAAAGGAGCAGGCCAGCATTAGTGATACATGTGAAAGAGAAAGTACCACTGACTTACGATCAGTGGTCTTACACGATAGCATGTTAGCTAGCAAACCTCTTAATGGCGTTCTCTGTATTTAAGACATCCCCATAGTGGTGGCACTGACTTAGAGTCAATCTCACAGAACTACTAAACGAAGCAGGAACCGAGTAGCTAACTAGCTATATGAAAGCATATCAGATTTCTCGTAGAGACTAAAATGAAGGACTGTAAGCCATTGTTCATCTCCGAATCATCAGCACGACAGTTTTAGTTGCTGCATTCTCTTACTGAATTACGCCTCTAGTTTCTTTCAAGCTAGCTTCAGATCAATACACTGGCTACCGAGTGTTCACTGAAGTAAACTGATACTGGCACAACAGAGCAACATGTAAGTAACATGATGGCAAGCTAGAAGTACAGTCAACACCTCATGACTACACAACGAAGCGTGGAACAGATAGGAACCGAATAGCTATATGGCAGCATGTTAAATTGCTAGCAGAACACAAACAGGAAGGGATGTAAGCTGGTGTTCATCTTCGAATCCCAGAATGACAGTCTACATGCTACATTCTCTTACTGAACCAGCTGATGGTTCTCACTTCAATTATCGTCCAGTTTTAACTGCGTGCTCCCAATCATGATCCGGCATAAAAGTAGGGACGAAATTCATTCAGCGCTTTGACCAAGTATGCCTCTAGTTTTTCTCAAGCAAGCTTCAGATCAAGACACCGGCTAGCTACCGTCTACCGAGTGTTCACTGAAGTAAACTGATACTGGCAGAGTAGAGCAGAGCAACATGGTAGCAGGGACAGGGTGAGAGAGTAGAGGCGGCGGGCAACTCACTGGAGTAGAGGCTGGCCTTGTCCTCGTCGTCGTACACGACGGCGGCGTCGAACCCCGCCAGCTGCGCCTCCCGGACCTTGCGGTCGAAGCTGCAGTTCCCGCGCGCGATCAGCACGAACGCCATCCCGGGGCCCGAGCCGACGGGGCCGCTCCTGATGGGCGCGCACGCATTTTCGGGGTCTGCGGCGCGCAGCGACCCGCATATCCCGTCGCCGGTCACCGGGGGGCCTGCGCCGACAGCAGGAGCTTAGGAGAGGAGGGAGAGGGGCAGGGTAGCAGGCTAGCAGCCAGCTGGTCGATTCGCTCACCGAAGCGCGCGGGGGCGTCGACGAAGGAGGTGGCACCGAGGCGGACGAGGGCCGCGCAGGGGCGGACGGCGGCGAGGAGCAGGGGAGGAAGCGGCGGAGGCTCATCGTCGTCGGGACATCAGCAGCGCCGGCCGATTTTCTTTCTTTTACTCCGTATTTTCGTGCACGTTTCTTCCATCACTATTTTACACATTTGTTGTTTTGTCTTTTGTGCTGTGGAGACATGATGGAGCAGATCTTTCCTTATTAAGAGCACAGCAATTTCCACAAAAGAAAAGCACAATTAAAGTAACAAGTTACAACAACACCGATAACTATGGCTCACCAAACCGTCTTGATAATTATAAGGAATTGCTAGTTCTCAGTCGACTGAGAACTCGTGAGTTCTTAGTCGACCGCCCTCACCGTCAAAAATGCCTCGCGATTCGTGCACTTCGTCTTCCTCCGCGCATCGACGGCGACGGTGGCGTCAAGCCCGAGGGCGCAGACGGGGGCGCCGTGGCGAGCGGCAGCGAGGCACGAGGACGCCGGCAAGGCCTCGGACAGGACCTCGCCGGAGGCGGGGACGCCGGCGGCGAGCGGCAGCGAGGCGCGGCGTCGCAGCGGAAGGAGAGGAAGCAGGGTTAACAGCTACGGGTGGGGCCATATCGTGGTGATCGCCGCTCGGATTAGGTAGCTCCCTCGCCGGAGGTGGGGACGCCGAGGCGAGCGGCAGCGAGACGCGGCGTCGCAACCGGAGGAGAGGAAGGCGGCAGCCAGATGAGAGGAAGACGAAGACGACGGTGAGGGCCGGTCGACTGAAAACTCACGAGTTCTCAGTCGACTGAGCTCCAGTCGCTCCCATAATTATATATGGCTTACCCATCACATGACGACACACGGAAATTTAGTATGTGTTTTAATGGAACTAGTTTAGCATGCCAATAAGTAAATATGGGGAAAACATGTGTCTCTGATAGTATTCTAAATCTTTAAACCCATGTTTTGTGTGAACCATGGATGTCCCACATACTCAGAGAAGGTTACTTCAAATAGCAGAAAAAACTGATGATGAAATGGGAAGCTCAGAAACCCATGCCAGTGATGCGTGAACAACACGAGCAACCCCTGTTGAAAATAGCGAGCCTCTAGAGGATGACGCTGATACGTCATTTGATTTGTTTTGAGATGCATAATAGAAGTATGATGATTACATGATGACTATGTTGATGAATCAATGTGGGGAGATGAGCACAGGACAAAACATGAACATGAGAAAGCGGATCATTTTGCTTTAAGTAAATTCACGTGATTTTGATGACTATGCTCACATCTTGTCCACCTCAGTAAGTGAATCTTTGTGTCATTTTGCTTTAAGTAAGGCCTCTTTGGATTGTAAGACCGTCATACGGATTTTGGAGGGTTTGAAATCCAATGACTTTTTTTTTTGTATAAAAGCCCTTTGTATCATTGGGTTGGGTCATCAAATTCCTGTGAAATTAATTCCTAACCCTATTGCTTAGGAATCTCAAGATGAGTTCCAATCTTATTTTAATTTTCCCGTGAGCAGTCCTCTCTACTCAAAATCCTATAATATTCCGGTGCTTATTTCTTGTGCACCATCCAAAGACACATAATGTAGAATTCCCATGTTCTGGGATCTTCTAGGATTCCATAACACATCACATGTCAATCCTTCATTTTTCCTATTCTTATGGTTTCAAAATCCTGCAATCCAAAGAAGTTGTAAATATGTTCCTTTGTATTCAATAAATAAAATAATGGTTGAATATTGACATGTCCAAAATGTATTTGCTACTGTAAAACATTAAGGGGGTCTAGCCCCTTCTCCTTGTATAAAAGCCCTTTGTATCATTGGGTTGGGTCATCAAATTCCTGTGAAATTAATTCCTAACCCTATTGCTTAGGAATCTCAAGATGAGTTCCAATCTTATTTTAATTTTCCCGTGAGCAGTCCTCTCTACTCAAAATCCTATAATATTCCGGTGCTTATTTCTTGTGCACCATCCAAAGACACATAATGTAGAATTCCCATGTTCTGGGATCTTCTAGGATTCCATAACACATCACATGTCAATCCTTCATTTTTCCTATTCTTATGGTTTCAAAATCCTGCAATCCAAAGAAGTTGTAAATATGTTCCTTTGTATTCAATAAATAAAATAATGGTTGAATATTGACATGTCCAAAATGTATTTGCTACTGTAAAACATTAAGGGGTCTAGCCCCTTCTCCTCCCCCCCCCCCCCCCCCCCCCCCCCCCCCCGCGCCGTCTCCGGGCCTATATAATACTCCCTCGGTTCAAATTAGTTGTACTAAATATGTGTCAATTAATTTGGAACAAAGGGAGTAGTGTTCTTCCACATGTCGACAGAGCAATATGTATAAGTAAAAGTATGGCGCAAACATGAGCTACCATACATAAGAGGGGATTCTTATGGTTCTTATAGAAGAAATGTCAAAAAGAAGGGGCAAAACCTTCCATTTTTTTACTGAGAATAGACGATCCATGAAAAACTGCTTTGCACTTGTGACCGAAGGTTCAAGTAAAGCACCTCACGGAGAGACTAAGCAGCTAATTTGCTAGATGGAACTGCATTCCATTATTTGACCGACGTTTCACGGTTGTGACATGTGTGTTTGAGTTGCTATGATGGTAAATAAGATTATTTTAAATCAACCGAGATCTTTTATGTCGCAATTCTTTGCATGAATTGGATGAGAATCAAACCATGTTAATCACATCCAATTCATCAAAAAAATCGAGGGAGCAGGATATCAAAATTCGTATAAAATTCCGCCAAAATTTCCCCTGTTTTCCTTCCACAAACCCCAGAGCAGAGACATTAAACCCTATCCGTTGGATGTACTCCGGCGACTGTCTGCTGTAACCGCACCACCGCCCCATGGCGCACGCCGCCGCCGCCGCCGTGCCGCTGCGCCACCCGCTCCTCCTCTTCCTAACCAGGCCGGCCCGCCTCCTCTCCTCCCTCGCGCCCCCGTCCTCCCGCCGCGCGCACCCGCGGGGCACCCTCCGCCCCGTCGCGCCCCTGACCTCCGACGGCGAGGACTCGGCCGACGCCGCGGACTTCGGGCGGAGCCGCAACGAGAAGAAGCGGGAGGCCCGCCGCGCCGTGCAGTGGGGCATGGAGCTCGCCAAGTTCTCCACCCCCCATATCAAGCGCATCGTCAGGTAGGTTGCCCACATCACGCATCTCCGGACGGAGGCGCCTAGTGCCTGATCTGTTCTCTGGGTTTTTCAGGGCCGCGTCTCTGGAGATCGAGGTGCTGGAAGCTCTCATGCTCGTCAAGGTACTCCGGTGTCCAGTTTGTGATCAATCACGATATCATGGCGCTTGTGCGGCTGTGCCTGACATTTTTTGGTCTCTGCAGAAATTCGGGCCCGATGTGCGGGAAGGAAGGAGGAGGCAGTACAATTACATAGGTATGTACATTCGTCCTTGCACACCGTGCATTTCTTGGTGTGCGTAGATTTGGGTCCAGAACTATTAGCATTTCCGAATGAATCGACTTGTAATGTCCCGTGGTAGTGTCGTTGATTCCAAATTCATGTCGACCTGCCAGAGCAGGCTAGCTCTTACATGTTGGAATGAGTTCCTTTAGTAAACCGTTGCCGGGTCCATCACGTAATGATGTCGTTAACTTCTGTGAGATGTTTTGCGCCATTGTTCTTGAGCATTGTCAACTCAGTCATGGTCCTTTTAGACAAGTGCAGAAACATGTAGGAACGATTGACTATAGTTTGAACTCGAGTGGTTGGATTAAGGTGTCTTATCGTGAGTTGGCAGTGCATGAATGGTTTATAGCAAGTAAATAGTTTTCTTGATAATGAAATCTGTATGGCCTCGATTTTTCCGTTTCACTTTGTTTGTGGTATAGTTGTCCATTGCATTTATAGTTTGATACCTTGTTAGTTGTGATGAATGGATAATAAGTATTTACAGTCTGTTGATCAATGGACACAAAATCACTAAAGCAATAATAATTCAGAAATCAAATTATGAGTAACTAATAATTGCTTCTGGATTTCTCTCAAGAAACTGCTTCTGAAGGTTGTGTTTGTCATATATTTGCAAAATGATTTTAGAAGAAGAAGTAAAGATTAACTGTTTTCCAATGTTAAATTTTCATACATTTGCTATTATTATATGTTATTACTGTCTACAAGGGAGCCTTCTTCGCGGTGTACAACCTGAATTGATGGAAACGCTTATCCAGTCGTCCAAGGATGGAGATGATAGCAGGTTACAAGCCTTATTGAGTGAAGTGGAAGACAAGTCGATGCCGACGGAAGACGATGAAGTGGAAGAGTTACCCCATGAAGAAGAGGTAGCTCATATTCTTAGTATGGCTGGATTTACATACTAAATACTAACTAATGGTTCATAATTTCAATAGGAGGATGAAGAGTGCATAGAAATTGCAGATAGATGGTTTGAAGGCCTTGTTTGCAAAGATATTCCAGTTACTAATGAAGTTTATGCGCTTAATGTTGAATATGATCGTCAGGTATTGTTTACACATACTTCAAAATTTCATGTGAAATGACTGGAATGCTTGTCCACGCATTGATTTGACCAATGAGATAACAAGGATCTTCCGCATGCCAGTCTTATGTAGTTTGTGGTTCGGCATAATAGTTTGAAATTCAAAGCTGCAGATTTATCTTCTTGAAGATATGTAGGTATAAGTACAAGTTCACAAGTGAAGTAGAAATTCTGGGTTAGGCATGAGAACTAATTGGGAATGGAAGTTCTCTCCCTCTATTTTTGGGTGAGGGAGGGAGAAAGATAGTACCTCTCTCTCTGCATGAAAGTGTGTTTTTTCTATCATTTCGATGGTTGCTTTTAGGGGTTAGGGATTAAGGGGCCAGCTGATGATATCATATCAAATAAGGTACGAGACCCTGTTAGTTAGGATTTTGGAATAAGATCCTACTTTTGGGAAGGTGCTGATTAGTCAGGTCTATTGCTAGGGGGGTAACCTCTATAAAAAGAGGATTTGCAAACCAAAAAAATCTCTGTATAAAGAGAGGACCACCATTATTATACAAAGCACTGAAAAACTTTCTATTATCTCTCCCCAAATTCATCTCCTGTCACGTTTAATCTCCTTATCCCAAGTCCATATTCAAGCAGCCAGTATCTCAGGGTAGTTACCCATGAAAACGGCATCAATGGCGGCAGTGGACATGCCGTCCCGCTGGTGGAATGGTGCTTTAGGCTGTGGCTGCAGCGATTTCATAATTGAGGAAGACGACATTAGCTGACATAGTGGATTATTTCTGTCGATTGGTTAAAGATAATGGGGGTTGTTCTCTTTGTATGTACACGAAGTTGGCCCCAACAATTGAATCTAATCATAATTCTCTATACGGTGGTGGCCATGGTGCCTTCATGATGGCACAATGGCACTTCAGGCCGTGACGACATCGATTTCATAGGTGAGGTGGGACGACATTGGCAGAGATAGTGGATTAGTTTTCTCCAACGTGTAAAGATAACGGTGCAGCAACTCAATTTATGTAGACGAGAATTACTCCCAAGTCCCAACAATATAATCTAATCATAGCTAACTAACACCTTCCTAACAATGGGAGCTTACTCCTGTAAAAAGAATCTTGTCCAGTAGTTGGTTTGATATTGACGCATCACCCTAGTTCCTATCCCAAACAGGTCAGGATGTCAGGGCACCAGTTATATTACTCTCATAGGTGTGATAAATTTGTCGTGGCATCATCCATACAAGTTTATGCATGTATGACACATTTACCACCAAAAATCAAGTGCATCTGTTATGGTCCAGTGTTGGATCGCTCAGCTAGTCAGCTGCACTGTCATTTTGTCAACAGGAACTGCGGAAACTTGTGAGGATGGTACAAGTAGTTCAAGAAAGCATGCAAAATAGAGATGGTGGGAAAGGATCTGACGCCAAGCTTTCCAGAGCAAAGAAACCACTTCTGATGTTCCTTCGCTCCCTTGCAAAGAAGCATGCTGAATAGGTGAGTTACACAGCACCTAGAAAACCCTCAATATATGCTTATGTATTCAAACAATAAGTATTACCCCATCTCTGTATTACTGCAAAGGCACCAGTGACCACCCTAGGGAAATATAATCCAAACGCCTTTCCAAGTAAGACACCAATGCATATTCTGCCATTTGAATGTGTTCTTTTCTTCTACTAGTATTCTGTCTTTGTTGTCACCATATACTAGCTAACTACTGAGGAAGGTTGTGTTGTGCACACTGCAACCGGCACCAGGGCTAGGACACGGAGTGTCCGCACTTTTTCACATGCAAATTCGACCATATGCATGGTTTGGATATGTTCCGTTGAATGGTAGTTTCACAGTTTGAGTTTGCATTGTAAGATAAAAACCTATGGAGTACACGTGTTTTTCCTTCTGAATTGTCTTACCCGTATCCAAATTTGAATTCGCAATCAAGGTTTGGGATCACTGTTTGTACAACTTTGAGTTTGCATCCATAATTGTGGGATCGGCAGGGTAGGGTGTGGAGGCGTGGAAGAGGAGGGAGCAACTCTTCTTAAATGATAGTCATGTTAACGCGTTGCTTGCTTGACCCTGCTGGTAAACATATCCAGCAACATATTTATAGTGGTGTACTAACTATAGATTGAAAATGATTTGTACTTTGAAGGAGGAGCAGGACATGATGCTATCTCATTTAATAAGTCATCAGCGTGGACATTGCAGTGAGGGTCGTACACAGCCAAGATTGCGCAACGAGTGATACAGACGTGAACGTGATGGGGGTCTTGGCTGAAGTGCTGGCAGTGAGGGGAAACTACCATGGATGAAGTGGTTGCCGAGTTGCTAAACAATGATCTGTACAAATTTCTGAGGAACTGTATGCTGCCGGTTGTTACGATGTCAAAATAAAATAACCTGATTTTCTGAGTAGTATTTAACAACAAATCGAGCAAATGTTTGAGAACCTTTGGACTGATATTCCCTGGGACTGTTTCTGGGTTCAAGTAAATTGAGAGGACCCCCCTTGTTTTTTTGTTTTCCTTTTCAGAACATTTTTTAGACACGTTTGTAAAGTTGGCTTTTAGCGTCACGCATGTAAACCTGATGGTATTTTTTGTTTGAAGAAAACATACAGTATAGAGACAACCCTTGATTAACTTTGGAAGTGACTAGGGGACTATGCGCGGGCTTCGCTGCGCCCGTGGATTTGAATTTTTTTCGAATATGTTTTTTTTAAATCATGTTGAAATTTGAATATTATTTGAACTCGGAAAGTTTGCGCTTAGAAGATTGTTGAGATTGTGAAGGTTTGACGTATTGAAATGTATTCATACTTGTATTCTTTTAATGTTTACGAAAAATGATCAGATTTGGAAGGTAGTTGAAATTCTGGAAATATGTAAATTTGAAATTTGAGGTGAAATGTTCAAATGTAGATCTTAGGAACTGAACAATTTGGAGTTTGTTGAAATTCGATTTTTCGCTTTAATGTTTACGAAATGAGCAGGTTTGGAAGTTGTATGACACGTCAAAATATTTGAATTTGTAATTTGGGTTTGAATGCTCACATATGATTGTTTTTCCCATGTCTAAATGTAGGCCAATTTGAATTTTAAAACTTGTTTGTTTTGTGTGAAAATAGGTGACAATTTTTTCCCTAACATTTTGATATATATTCTTATATTTTGTTGGTGTGCAATTTAAATTTTTCAAGTTTTGCAATAATTTGGAAAAGGTTGCAAAGTATATGTAATGATTATTTTGATTCTTACATATTTGAATTTGCAAAACTTTTTGTTTTGTGTGTGAAAAATAAAATGTAGGCCAATTTGAATTTTCAAAACTTATTTGTTTTGTGTGAAAATAGTTGACAATTTTTTCCCTAGCATTTTGATATTTTCTTATATTTTGTTGGTGTGCAGTTTAAAATTTTCAAGTTTTGCAATAATTTGGAAAAGGATGCAAAGTATATGTAATGATTATTTTGATTGTTACATATTTGAATTTGCAAAACTTATTTGTTTTGTGTGAAAAATAGTTGACAATTTTTCCGTAGCATTTTGATATATTTTTTTATATTTTGTTTCTGTGTATTTTAAAATTTTCAAGTTTTTCAATAATCTAGAAAAGGTTCCATAAATTATAAATTTGGTTTGAATTGAATTTGAAATGAATTTGAAAAGTTGCATAAGTCCGCCCGTGGGCTAAAATTTTGAATTATGTAATCGCAAAATTGTTAAAATTCAAAAGTTGTGTAACTTGAGAAGTTGTTCAATTTGTTTTTAATGGTCGAATTGAAGAGTTATTCATATTTGAATTGTTTTCACGTTTATTAAATGTGCAGATTTGAACATCGTCTACAAATCGGCCGTGAGCTAAAATTTGAATTATGTAATCGCAAAATTGTTAAAATTCAAAAGTTGTGTAGCTTGAGAAGTTGTTCAATTTTTTTTTAAAATGGTCGAATTGAAGAGTTATTCATATTTGAATTGTTTTCACGTTTATTAAATGTGCAGATTTGAACATCGTCTAAAAATCTGATCAGGTAGGTGTATTTTTTCGTGTACATGTTGATATATATATCGTATCTAAATTTGATTATATTTGCTGGTTCGAAACATATAAAAGTTATTAGGGAAAAAAGCAGAATAAAAAGAAAAGGGAAAGAAGAAAAAAGAAAAGGAAAAGGGAAAAAAAAAAACCCGAGCCGGCCGACGAACAGGCGGCCCAGCCCACGTAGCGGCCAGCCCACGTAGCGGCCCGGCAGGCAGGTGACGCCCACCGTCACGTCACTGGCCGGGCGAACCACCGCGGCGGCGCGGACGATACCGGCGGCGCGCTACGGCGTCCTGGGACGCGGGGTTGGGAGCGTTGGACGCGCCCTGTCGCGGGCTGGCCCTAGGTGGCGGCGCCGCCCCCAAATAGTCGCCGGAGCGGCCGCTGGCGGCGGGACAACGCGGCGGATGCCCGCGGGCACCGCGGCGGCGATTGCCATGCCTGTGCGGCGCGCCGGCAAGCGGTGCTTGGCGAGGAGGGAGCGGCGCGGACGGCGGAGCCGCCCGTACCCGTCGATCTGGCGGGGGAGGTTCGTGGCAAGGGGGATAACAGTAATGGGGGATAGTAAGCACCCGTTGTAATTAAAAATGCTGAAATCTGTTGGAATTTATCGTTTAGGGTATGTCGAAGTACTTAGAAGTTTGTAGTGGTTAAATATGTTTGTATTTGGCATGAATGTGTAATTTAACTTCATAAATTGAACTGATCTAATATGTCCGTATTTTGACGTAAATATGTAATTGAACTTCTTAGTTGGATGAAATATGTTGTATTAGCGTTTATTAAATTTAATCCATATTTAGAGGAAATGAATTTGTGGTTTCTTGAAACATTCATATAATCAAGCATTATTTAAATTTAACTACATAATTAGAGAGAGTTAAGTTTAATTTGAGCATTCATTAAATTGAATTGCATAATTGGAGAGAGTTCAGTTATATTATCTCTAAGTATCAAACTATTTGAATTGATATAATATGTTTGTATTTTGCCTTAATTATTTAATTTAACTCTATAATCGGAGGGAATACATTTTATGAGCATTTATTAAATTTAATTTAAATTCAATCCATAATTAGAGGAATTTAATTTGCATTTTCTCCAAATTTTCATCTAATAAAGTATTTGAAAATTTAGCTGCGTAATTAGAGAGAGTTAAGTTTTATTACTTCCAGATATGTTAAATAAATTGAAATGATCAAATATGGTTCCATGTTGCCATAATTTATTTATTTAACACCATAATCAGAGGAAATATATTATGGTTATCTCCAAATATTAGCCAATTTGAGCATTTATTAAATTTATCTGCACCCGTGTGTCTGAAATGTGAAATTTGTAGGTAGACGAAGGGGAAGGCAAAGAAAAAGATAAGAGAATAGAAAAAAAATGAAAACACATAAAGGAAAAGAAGCAATTTGTTATTTCGAGTATCTCCAGATATATTTAGCAAATTGAAATGTTCAGATATGGTTGTATTTTACCATAAATTTTTATTCCAACTCCATAATTAGGGAGGATGCAATATGTGAGCATTTATCAATTTGACTCAACGTAATTAGGGGAAAATACATTTAGATTATGTTGATATATTTTAGAGTATATCAAATTGTTTAGCAAATTGAAATGTTCAAATGTGTTACAATTTTTTTTGAGCATTTTGATGTATTTTAGTGTATTTCGAAATATTTAGCAAATTGAATTGTTCAAATGAGTTTGTATTTAAAGCTATTGATTTTTAAAAAATTAGCATTTTATGGAATTTGTTTAGGGAAAAAGGTCCCACATGTCAGGAGTTTATAGTATTTTCTGGAAATGGTTCTAAAAAGAAGAAAAAAACTGTCAGGCGGGGCCATTGCGACGTCATGGTGATGTCAGCAATTGCCACCGCTGCCGTGCCGACGACAACACTTTTTGCCAATTTGTGATAGGCGTGGTGAGCTTGTGTCTGAACACTTCTACAAAGTGCAGCATGCCAAGTTTCCAACCAAGTCATTCGATGGAGCCAATATGGTGTGATATTAAGCAACACCGGTAAGAATGGTTGTTTTTTCTTCTCAACATCCTACAGGTACTGATCTGATAGATATGGTCACATAAGCATGTGCAAACACATAACACACATAGTTTTGCATTGCATAGACTAAGATCAGTTATTAAGTCCGTCTAATTATACAACCTGTACGTCTACTCAAAAAGAACATGTGGAGCAGTATCCTGTAAGTGCGTATCCTAGTCATTCTGCCATACACTCTCATCCTGAAGTTCATCTTCAGCAAAGCACTCAAAGATAAGGCAAATGTAGTGAGAATCAATGCAGTTCTATTGACAAATTAGCAACCAGAGAGAGTTTCAGCAGGCGCTAGCAGACCTTTTTGTCATCCTCGCCGGTGCAACACCCGGCAACTTATAACATGAAACAAATGTAAAGCTAATTTTATCTCTCTGTGCTAAAGCTTTCACAGTTAACTACTGTTTATGGAATAACTGAGACGCAACTGAAGTTCATTATTGAAGCTTGGTCACAGGTTTCATGCCATAGTTTTGTGTTATAGCCAAATGGACCGACACTTTCTACTTGACAAATCTTCTTATATCTGATAACGCATCACCACACTGTATTACAGATTGTAGAATGCAGGCGAGTGCTGAAATTTACGTATGCATATGGCTATTATCTGCTGTATTATATGTTCCTTCACAAGTTTATATATCAGGTGTTCCATTGCATATTAACATACAGTCCGATGGCCAGCTGGTTTGTTTATTGAAATGGTAAATACTGTTCTTAGGTTCTTTCCAACCAATAGTTTAATTGCTTATAGATTTCTGTTCCCCGTTTCCTAATTTTCTTTACCTGCTAACATTTTTTCACCATCAATTAAGGTAATTTTCCCTTTTTTTTGTTTACTGACATACATACGAATTTAGTGCGCACATAGCTTCTGCCCTTTTACATGACGTACGAGATAATAATCATTTGTCTTTTCAGGGAAACATGATTGAAGGTTGCCTACCAGAAAACAATATACTGAGATTCAGCGACACATTGAAAGAAGGGCTGGTGTATGAAATTGAATCATTCATAGTTGCCAGTGCACGTAATATCTACAGAGTTGCATATCATACCTGCAAAATTAGATTTGGTCAGCAAACTAAGATAACAGAGGTTAATCCACCACCTGACGACTTCCCTTTCTATGCACATAATGCAAAACCGTTCAATATTCTTGCAAGGTGTGTTAAGGAAACTGAAACCTTATCAGGTACAATAGACCTTCATACAGAAAATATATGTACTGCTTTATTTTCTATTTACGCGTCATATCTATGTCTAACTCAGTTCAATTACAGATGTCATTGGAATAGCATATAAGGTTACGGACATTCTTGCATCCAAATCGGGCTATGACTCAAGAAGACAAATTTATATAAAAAACGACAGGTATGACTCACACTGTGACTGATATAGTTTAAATCCGTTGCAGCGTTACATTGCATGCCCATCCATTTTGTACTACAGAAAAAATGACCTCGCCTTTAATTTAAAAGTGATAGGTCTGCAATCGTGACATTATGGGGAGAGGTAGCTGAAAGCTTCAATGCACAGACCTTATATAAAGCTTCAATGGAAAAAAAAAAACAGAGCAGTGCTTTTTATGGAAATGGTAGTCGATAATTTCTCAGGTACTCATACTTCATCGACCACTTACATTCCGCTTATGCATATATAAAAAACTTTTTTATATGTTCTGACATGCTCCCAAAATGCAGGTATTACTTAAAAAATTGCACATACTTCATTGCTGTAATCGTTTTAGTTACATGTAAAATACTACTGGAAAACTTCTGTCATGTCCTACCAGTGTGATCGTACTGTCATTTCAGTTCAAACGGATGTATAGATCATCGTATCCTACCTAATGTAACTATGTAGCTATATGTACATTTTACTATCTATCAGCTTCTCCAGATGTTCTCACAATTTCCGTTAAAAAATTCCATTTATTTCTGTTATCAAATTAATTTACATCTCTCTTTCACTAGCTGCGACAATAAACCCATACCTAATAGATCAAACAAGCAAACCAACAGCAAAAAAAATACCGGCAAGCGTGCGGCGTGACGCCGCGCCGAAATTCACCTAGTATGAGGGAAAAGTAGAACAACGCCCAGCAGGAGCATCAAAGGGTACAGAGGTTTTTCCTCTCTTTTTTTCCTTTTCTCCTCGATCGGTTTTCTTGTCACTGCCAATAGCGTCTTTCACATAGATTTCCTAAAACAAACAGACAACCTAAAAATGATCCAGAAGAGCAGACGGTAGGTAGTGACCCTATAAGAAGGCGATGCACAATCAGCACCGACCCAGCCCATCGGCCACCAGCTTCTAGCAAATAACGGGAATGTATTAGCTAATGACAATTTGAGAACAGGCAAAAATTTGTACCTCAGCAGACAACCAAGTCGTATCTGTTCTTCTCACCTCAAAGCAGCAAAGTCACTCACCATTCAGAAACACATGTACAATGATCTCTCCAAATCAAATTAGTAATCAAGTGTGTATTCTCATGGATAACTAAAAGGTATATAGAATTTGAGTTTTCTAATGTATTTGAGCAGAACTCAGCAAATGAAATACAGTAAGTTAGATAATTTCAACAATCTACAAATACAGTTTAAAAATATCATCTTATGCTCAATATGAACCTGCATATGCACATGTTGGAAGGCTACTGCATGAAGAACCTTTTTTCTTGATTGAGGATGAACAGACCAAAATTTCAGGTACACCAACTTAGCACACCCACAGAATTTTTTACTATCTGGTGGCATGCACATAAAAATCGTACATATGGCTAGCTACAACATAAGGGTAGTTTCATGAAATATCCTCAATGATATATATTGGATCCTAAGAAAAAACTTTTTAAGAACATGCGGCCCTTGCACTGGGCAAACAATACGCAAATGCCTGAAACTGATATAAGTATTGGTTGGAGATAAAGATAGTGGTCCATTTCCATGTAAACTCCACATGATCAATCAACTCAATCTATGTTAGGTAAATATGTTCATGTTCGAAGATTCTAAGTGAACAACTTCCATTTTTGGAAAGCTTAAAAATACAATTCGCATGTATATCTAGACATAACCACTGTCCATTATTAGATAATTACAGCAGATTTTTCATGAAAGAGTTGATCACCTAGCCACTGCATTTGGTAACACACTGAATTCTTATGTATGATTTAGCAAGTTAACTTGAAGCCCTTTTTTCCTATAATGTCTAGAACTGAAGCTCATAATGGAACTTCAGAGCCGAACGTAGAAACTTATATTAGAGTTGCAGCACCTGGCAACAAACAGGAACTTCAGAGCCGAACGTACACCAAAAGACCATGCAAACCTGCATATTTGTGGAATCTGACTGAATAGCAGGTTCGAAACTGTGTCTAAGGCGATCACATAACCCTATGGTTGTCCTCTACCAGGTTAGAAAACTGAAAAAGAAAGTGTAAAATTACCTATGTCACGAAACATCTTGACTGGAATTGAAATAGCATTCATATATCTAATTATTGTACGTAAACTCTCATATATAGAACTGTTAAAGTTTGATTAAGAGCAATAATATTACAGGGTTGGCTACATGATTGACTAATCTGATACATACATGTAAACAATCTTGTACTCAGGGTTGGCTACAGAGTAGATCCTACGTCTGCCTCAGTTTGATTTATGAATCAACTTCACTGATGGATTATTTTTGAGGCCAGATGGTTGTATCTGTATTTCTAGTATGCACATCACAACTATGTATCCAATTTATCGCCATGTAACCAAATGATAAAACATCAGCATGATCACAACTGAGAAATGCCACCTATGCTGCAACCATCACAACGTTTTTTATTTCCTTTGCCCGGAAAAACAGTTGCGAGTTTGCAACAATGATACAGTACCATCACAACTCAGGGTACTATAGAGAAAACCAGTACCGAAGGTCCCGCATCACCTTCCACTAGTAGAAAAAGGACCTTTCGTCCGGAGTCCTGTTTGCCATTAGCCCCGGTTCAGGCAAAAACCGGGACCAGTGCCTGGCACTGGTCCCGGTTCGATTTGCCAGGGCCCCGTGGGGCATTGGTCCCGGTTCGGTTGGGGGCATTGGTCCCGGTTCTTGGCAAGAACCGGGACCAAAGCTCCAGAGCCAGCCACGTGGCGTGCGCGGAGCTTTGGTCCCGGTTCTTACCAAGAACCGGGACCAATACCTCCCCTGCCTATATATAACCCCCACCCCCCTCTTCTCTCCTCTGTTTTTTTTTCTGGTTGGATTGGTGGGAAGTGGGTGCTAGTTTTTTTTTTTTGCCACGCACAAGATGTGTTCGATGAAATGCCCGAGCCACACTTAAGTTCGCACAAGATGATATCCTCGGCCGAGGTTAGCAACTATATCCTTTTCATCTGTAATTGATACAGAAATATTGCACGTGTCGATGTACGGTGGTCATTTCACTATTCAAGATGTTATTGTAATGGTATTTGATAAACTTAATTATATATATGATGCAGATGGATGCACGGATGCGATGGATGTACGGCGAACGACGCAGTTCCGAGTTTATTGCAGGCCTGCATAAATTTCTCGATGTGGCTGAGGCAAACAAAGTGAATAATTTTATGCCTTGTCCATGTGAGAAGTGTCGGAACGTCAGGGAGTACTCTGACCCGAGAACCATTCAAGACCACGTGATTCGGAAAGGTTTCATGCCCAGCTATAATTGTTGGACCAAGCACGGAGAAAGAGGGGTTACGATGGAAGACAATGAAGAAGAGGAGGATGATGACAACTATCCTATGTTCCCTGAGGAATGCGGTGATACTGTTATGGAAGACGTTGAAGAAGAAAGAGGTGAACATCGGGCATCAGATGAGCCCGCTGATGGTCTTGGTGGGGTCATTTCTGATGCAAAGCGAGAATGCGATACAGAAAAGGAGAAGCTAAAGTTGGAGGCCATGCTTGAGGATCACAAAAAGTTGCTGTACCCAAACTGCGAAGATGGCAGCACAAAGCTCGGTACCACACTGGAACTGCTGAAATGGAAGGCAGAGACTGGTTGTTCTGACAAGGGATTTGAGAAGTTACTGAAAATAATGAAGCCGAAGCTTCCAAAGGATAACGAATTGCCCGAGACTACATACGAAGCAAAGAAGGCTATCTGCCCTCTAGGATTAGATGTGCAGAAGATACATGCATGCATTAATGACTGCATCCTGTACCGCGGTGAGTACGAGAACATGGATAAATGCCCGGTATGCAATGCACTGCGGTACAAGATAAGACAAGATGACCCTGGTGATGTTGAGGGCGATGACGAGCCCCCCGGAAGAGGGTTCCTGCTAAGGTGATGTGGTATGCTCCTATAATACCACGGTTGAAACGTCTGTTCAGAAACAAAGAGCATGCCAGGTTGTTGCGATGGCACAAAGAAGAGCGTAAGAAAGACGGGAAGTTGAGACACCCCGCCGATGGGTCCCAGTGGAGAAAAATCGACAGAGAGTTCCCGACATTTTCAGATGACGCAAGGAACTTAAGATTTGGTCTAAGTACAGATGGCTTTAATCCTTTTGGGGAGCAGAGCTCCAGTCATAGCACTTGGCCCGTGACTCTATGTATCTACAACCTTCCTCCTTGGTTGTGCATGAAGCGGAAGTTCATTATGATGCCAGTGCTCATCCAAGGCCCGAAGCAACCCGGCAACGACATTGATGTGTACCTACGGCCATTAGTTGATGAACTTTTGCAGTTGTGGTCCGAACCAGGTGTACGTGTGTGGGATGAGCACAAACAACAGGAATTTGACCTACGAGCGTTGCTGTTCGTAACCATCAATGATTGGCCTGCTCTTAGTAACATTTCAGGACAGTCAAACAAGGGATACAATGCATGCACGCACTGTTTAGATAAGACTGAAAGTATACATTTGGGAAACAAGAATGTGTACCTGGGGCATCGTCGATTTCTTCCGAACGGTCATGCCGTAAGAAAGCCCGGCAAGCATTTCAACGGTGAGGCAGATCGCCGGAAGAAGCCTAACCTCCCTGATGGTGATGTTATATATGACATGGTCAAGGATTTAGAAGTAATCTTTGGAAAGGGTCCTGGCAGTCTATCTGTTCCGAATGACGCTGACAACCACGTACCCATATGGAAGAAGTGCTCTATATTCTGGGAGCTACCCTATTGGAAAGTCCTAGAGGTCCGGTCTTCAATCGACGTGATGCACGTGACGAAGAATCTTTGCGTGAACCTGCTAGGCTTCCTGGGCGTGTATGGGAAGACAAAAGATACACCGGAAGCACGGGCAGACCAGCAACGTATGAAAGACCCATACAACAAGCAGACGGATAAAGGGCGTCAATACTTAAGCAGCTACGCTCTTACCAAAGCAGAGAAGGAAATCTTTTTTGAATGCCTGAGCAGTATCAAGGTCCCGGCTGGCTTCTCGTCAAATATAAAGGGAATAATAAATATGGCAGAAAAAATTCCAGAACCTGAAGTCTCATGATTGCCACGTGATTATGACGCAGTTGCTTCCGGTTGCATTGAGGGGGCTTCTACCGGAAAATGTTCGAGTACCCATTGTGAAGCTATGTGCATTCCTCAATGCAATATCTCAGAAGGTCATCGATCCAGTAACTCTACCAAGTTTACAGAAGGCTGTGGTCCAATGTCTTGTCAGCTTCGAGTTGGTGTTCCCCCCATCATTCTTCAATATTATGACGCATCTCCTGGTTCACCTAGTCGACGAGATTGCCATTCTCGGTCCTGTATTTCTACACAATATGTTCCCCTTCGAGAGGTTCATGGGAGTCTTGAAGAAATATGTTCATAACCGTGCTAGGCCAGAAGGAAGCATCTCAAGGGGCTATGGAACAGAAGAGGTCATTGAGTTCTGTGTTGACTTTATTCCTGACCTTAAGCCGATTGGTGTTCCTGAATCGCGGCATGAGGGGAGACTGAGTGGAAAAGGCACGCTAGGAAAGAAAGCACTGATATGTAGGGACGGGCATTCTTTAACTCAAGCACACTACACAGTTCTACAAAGTTCCACCTTCGTGGCTCCGTATATCGAGGAACACAAGAATTATGTACGCTCCAAGAACCCGGGGAAGGATGACTCCTGGATTAAAGAAAAACACATGGAGACCTTCGGCAGTTGGTTGCGATTACAGCTCATGAATGACACCACTGTCGGAGATCAGCTCTACTTGTTGGCCGCGTCACCATCTTCGACTGTATTGAATTTCCAAGGGTACGAGATAAATGGGAATACATTTTACACGATCGCCCAAGATAAAAAGAGCACCAACCAGAACAGTGGTGTCCGCTTTGATGCAACAAACGACGATGGGCAAAAGGACACATACTATGGTCGCATAGAGGAGATATGGGAACTTGACTATGGACCTACTTTTAAGGTCCCTTTGTTTCGGTGCAGTTGGGTCAACATGAATGGAGAAGGGATAAAGGTAGACCAGCTGTACGGGATGACAACAGTGGATCTCAAGAATCTTGGTTGTTACAAGAACGAACCATTCGTCCTAGCCAATGATGTGGCTCAGGTTTTCTATGTGAAGGACATGTCCTCCAGACCGAAAAAAAGAAAAAAAGCAAACAATACGAAAAAAAGAAAAAACAAGCAAACGAATACGATGAGCCAAAGCGTCACGTAGTTCTTTCAGGGAAAAGAAACATCGTGGGAGTCGAGGACAAGACAGACATGTCAGCAGATTATGATAAGTTTGATGAAATTCCGCCCTTCACAGTGAGAACTGACCCAAGCATCCCGTTAAATAATGAAGATGCTCCATGGTTACGGCTGAAGCGATCATAGGCCAGGGACATACGCGAAGAAGGGTTCATGGCTTTTATGTAAATCAATGTAATGTATTAAACCTTTATGTGATGTGTAGTAATGTATTAAACCTTTATGTGGTGAAACACGCGTGGTAGGTGGTTGTCGGCTCCCACACCTCCCGTGGGAACCTCTCAAACCTCAGCTTCGACCGTCCAAACACAGTTCCCCCTGCATACAGCCCGACGGTGGCTCGTGAGTTTGAGCGCCACTTCGATCCAAGCAGCGGTAAGACGTCTCTGATGATCTACAACCGTCCGGCAAGACGACTCTGATCCAACCAGCTCAAGGCGAAGGAGGCTTCCGATCTGGATTGGGCGCTGAAAGACTCATCCTCCATGGATCTTGCCCTCCGCCGCAAACGTGCGCGCGAGAACCGGGCGGCCGCCCACGGGGCTGGCTCCTCCCGCCGTTCCCCCTAATCCTACGGCCTTCGAGCCAGCAAATCCGTTTATGTAGAATAATGTTTGTCGAATTATTTGTCGAATTTCGACTTACGGATTTAAAGATATGAATTTATCCATATTAAATTGAAAATGACAATAATAATGTAAAATTGATTTTGGATTATTTATACAAATTCAAACACTTTTCACGTTGAAAGTTTTGTCAATTCAAAATATGCAATAAAGTTAATGCATTTTTAATTGAAAATGGCAAAATGGTTAATAGTTTGTATAGTTAGAATAATTATTTTAGAAAACAGAAAATGGTTTTGGATTATTTATTCAAATTTAAAAACTTTTCATGTTGAAATTCTTTTTAGATTCAAAACCATTTGAAATTCATATCCAAACACCTAAATAAGAAAAAAAAAAGCGGGAACAAAATTTCAGAACTGAAAAGTTCGAAATAAGTTTGAAAAAGGACACTTTGGTCCCGGTTTCTACCAAGAACCGGGACCAAAGATCCTTGGACGCGCACAACGATCTGGCATTAAATGACGCACTCTTTGGTCCCGGTTGCTGGCAAGAACCGGGACCAAAGATGCATTGGTCCCGGTTCTTTGAAGCAACCGGGACCAATGGCCCCCTGCTACTTAACCCCCAGCCTCTTCTTCTTCCCCATTCTCACGCACGCGAGACGGTTTTCATCGACGAGCAGGAGCAAGAAGGGCGCTGCGCATCAACGCCGTCAGGCTGCCCCGCCGCCGACTCCACGCGCCGCCCCGCCGCCGCCCCGACGCGGCCGGCCTCCTCCCCGTACACGCCACGACGTGGCCGGCCTCCTCCCCGCACAGCCACGCGCCCGGCCCGACGCGCCGGCCTCCTCCCCGCACGTACGCCGCCCAGACGCCAGCCTGACCCCGCCCTCCTCTCCACGCACACCTCCCGTGCCTCCACGCCGCCGTCCCGCGCCCAGCGCCACCGCCGTCCCACCGCCGCCCGCACCGGCCGCTTCTCGATCGGTGAGTTAGAATTTTACGATTTTAGGATTTTTTTGTATAGGAATTCAATGTTAGTGTTAGGATTTTTTTGTTTTGTATAGGAAAATGTTAGTGTTAGGAAAAAAAATTGTTAGGAAAATGTTAGTGTTAGGATTTTTTTTGTATAGGAAATGTTAGTGTTAGGATTTTTTTATTTTGTATAGGAAAATGTTAGTGTTAGGAAAAAAAATTTGTTAGGAAAATGTTAGTGTTAGGATTTTTTTTGTATACGAAATGTTAGTGTTAGGATTTTTTTGTTTTGTATAGGAAAATGTTAGTGTTAGTAAAATGTAGTGTTAGGAATTTTTTTGTTAGTGTTAGGATTTTTTGTTAGTGTATAGGAAAATTTTGTTAGTGTTAGGATTTTTTTGTATAGGAAAATTTTGTTAGTGTTAGGATTTTTTGTTAGTGTATAGGAAAATTTACGAGTTTACGGGTTTACGATACGAGTTTACGAGTTTACGGGTTTACGATACGAGTTTACGGGTTTACGATACGAGTTTACGAGTTTACGGGTTTACGATACGAGTTTACGGGTTTACGATACGAGTTTACGAGTTTACGGGTTTACGGGTTTACGATACGAGTTTACGGGTTTACGATACGAGTTTACGGGTTTACGATACGAGTTTACGGGTTTACGATACGAGTTTACGAGTTTACGGGTTTACGATACGAGTTTACGGGTTTACGATACTAGTTTACGAGTTTACGGGTTTACGATACGAGTTTACGGGTTTACGATACGAGTTTACGGGTTTACGATACGAGTTTACGGGTTTATGATATTGTAGATGTATCTTGACATATGGAACAAGTTACCCAACTAAAGTTTTGTGCATTGTTCTTAATTTGCAGAAACTATGGAACGAGACGAAGATCAGGAAAATATCCTCCAGGATATAATCCGCGGGCCGGAAGATATTGTCGATGTCACCACGGAGTTTTTGAACAACTCCGGTGAGGGAGATGAGTCTCTCAACCGAAGAGACGGCTCCGGTGAGGTAGAACCCGACGGCCGGGGTGAGGGAGAAGTCAGCGAGGGAGAAGCCGACGAGGGAGAAGCCGAAGGCTCCGGTGGAACATTAAACTCCGGCGAGGTGCATATACATATATTAATGAAGCCGAAGATTGTATTAATTAAGTCTCTGATGTCTATATACATATATTAACGCTCTTTCTTCTTTTAGCCCTCCGGATCGAGCAAATCTTCTGTAAGGACAAAACGAGGCCCAGCCAAAAAGTTGGGCGACCAAGAAAGGTACACGATCGAAAGAGTCGCTGAAGACGGCACACCGACTGCTCCCCCTGGTGTTAAAAATAAAATGGTAAAGCAATGCGGAGTTCTTGTTAGGGACTTCATCCCGATCACCGTTCGAGAATGGCATCGGCCAAACGAGAAAGGACAGCTATATGTCAGCGATGAGGGCAAAGAAAGACTTTGGAGAAAGCTCATGGTTAATTTCACCCTGCCGGCGCCAGAGGTGGATTCAGATGAGGAGGATCCAGATGAGGCAGAAAAGATTGCCCGGAAAATCATGGAGCAAAAAGTCAAGGACTGGGCACTTAAGAAGATGGCCGAGCTATTCAAGAACTGGAAGAAAAGATTGAACAAACTGTTTGTCAAGAAAAATAAGACTCCAGACTTCGATAAAGGGTATGAGAAGATAAAGGACTACTGGGAAGAATTTGTGGCGTACAAGAAATCAGAGGAAGCTCTGGAAAAGTCTGCAAAAAATGCGGCAAATGCTGCTCTAAAGATGTACCACCATACTATGGGGCCTGGTGGCTACGCTGGTAGCATGCCTAAGTGGGAGAAACTTGAGGCGGACCTGCTGGCTAATGGGATCACTCCAGAGCCACTCAAGTGGATCGAACGGGCAAGAAATTGGTTTTACGGGCATGGGGGCACGTTGGACGCAGAAGGGAAGTGCATATATAACAGAAGACACAAAGATAATCCCCTACTACCCATCCAAGAAATTAGAAAAGCAGTAAAGGATGTTGAAGAGGGACGGTTCATTCCCGATAGAGAGGATGACGAGCTCACACGCGCCCTTGGGAATAAGGAACACGACGGACGGTTACGAGGCGTACCTGGCTCCAAGCCCAAGACAATTGCGATTCCCGAGCACAGGAAGAAATTTCCTGATAGAAGCCATCAGAGGAGAAAGGAAAGGGAGGCAATGGAAGCACGCGCTGCTGCAGACCGGCTGCGTAATATAGAAGAAGAATTAAAGCTGCAGAAGGAACAAATTGCCGTGCTTAGCCAGCAAGGTACTAGCGGCCAATCTCAACGGCACATGGTAGAAGCTGCATGCGATGGTACCGGTGGCCCATCGAATCGGAAAAGCAGCGTGGCTTCCACGGAGCTCCAGGATGGTAATGATGATGCAGTGGCTCCACTTCGTCGCTACCCAGTGGATGATATCACGGAGAGCACACCTTGTGAGATGCATGTGAAAGTTTTTAACTTAACCGTGAAGGTGGCGGTCGGCTATGTCGTACCAATTGGACCTAATCCAACTTACCATTTCTCTCCGGTTCCAAATGGCTACGCTGTTGTCGCGGTGGATGAAGTGATGAAAGATTATGAGGAGCTGAAGCTGCAACACCCTGCAGGTGAAGATGGGGAGGTGCTTGAACTTGGAGAAGCCAAGAAAGCGACCATTCTATGGCCAAAGGAATTCATCGTGCTTCCGAACTGGCAGCCAAGGCCATCGACTCCTCACCAGTCTCCAGCGCAACAGTCCTCTTCACCGCCTCAGCATTCTCCAGCGCAACAGTCCTCTTCACCGCCTCACCAGTCTCCAGCGCAGCCGTCTCCGCCGCCGCGTCAGCCGTTTCCGCCCACCGCTCGTACTATGAGGGGTAAGCGATCACCGAAACGTAAAAGGTCGCCCCTCCCAACAGTACCTCATAAGAATCTTCCCATTAGACCTTATGACAGGACTGTAGCGGAAAACGCCGCGGAGGTGGCTGCCTACAATAAGGCTTTTTTTGCACCAAAAAAGCCCGAGCAGAAGCCGGTATACGATGAAAAATCCAAAAAGTGGAGAAAGTCCTTCCTTGAGCAGCCATCCCAGATATCGATGAATCTGCCATCTGACTATGGTCGTGAACTTACTAAGCTAGCACGTGCCCAGTCTGAGCAGAACAAGGGAAGAAGTGCAAAAAGCGGGAAACAAATTGCCCAGCTCGGACAGCAGAAAAATCAATCGGTCCCCCGCTCATAGTGTGTTCCGATGTCGACAAGGACTTCAGAGTCGCTATGGATAAGGACCTGGAATTATTGGACCCCAGAGCCATAGCTGCTGCTAAAGAACTTGGTGTCACTGTATCTCAGGCCAAGGAACAGGCTACCGCCTTGGGTATGAGCCTTGGTCAACTTTTAGGCTATGAACATGCGCCAATGTTAGAGATGGCACGGAAATATGTCCAAGGGGAGCCTATGGTCAGTAATGAGGAGATGACGGGTCTATCAACACATATGCGAAATCTGCATACCTGGTACCTGGTGCACACATCAAAGAAGGACGCGAAAGAGTGGTTTCCGCTGGACGTTAGAGTGGAGCATTTCTTCAAACGTTACACTATACAGGTTCAACTGACTGAACTGTTCCAGTTATTCCAAAAGCGCCCCTCGACAAATCTATCCTCTCTTGCTATTGTCTGTAAGTGATTTATTTTCGTAATTAAGTCTCTAGCTCAGCTCGTTCATTGCCTGTATTATATTATCCTGCCTATATATATCCTTTTGTACGCTATTATGCAGAATGAAGATGCTGGAATGCAAAAGATCTAAAGTTTTTGAGGTTGGGTTCGTTGACCCATATATCGTGAATTCACATACGTTAGTCAATCACCCCAAAGACGTGGAGCATGACCTGACCACCTTTTTAACCATGCAACATTTCTGTACGGAAATACTATTTCCTTACAACTTCAGGTGAGTGTTTCTGTCTTGTACATATTTTTATTTGGCTTTCTCGATGTTAAGTGTAATTGATGAGCTATGCATGTCTGCTTTATGTAAACGTCCGCAGGTTCCACTGGATTCTGCTAAGCATTCAACCTGACAAGTCCACAGTTGAAGTCCACGACTCATTAAGTTGGGACCAAGCGTTGTGGTCCGACATGAAAGAAATGCTCAACAAGTAATTTCAATCATTATCGCATTATATCGCCCTCTTTCGTTCGTTCCCTGATGTCAAGTAATTAATAACTCCTTTGTTCATTTTCTTTGCCAAAGCAGGTGTTGGACAATTTTCAAACAGAAGGTAGAAGGTCCATTCAAAGATGAGCTAACTTATAAAACGGTGAAAGTCCGCAGCAGCCACCGGGGAGTAATTTATGTGGATTCTACGTTTGCGAGTTCATTCGCGAGTTGACCACTGAGCGGAGAACAACTGCTTTCAGCAAAATGCGGGAGAAGATCGACCCAGAACTGCGCGTAGGAGCAATTCAAGAGGAATTGGCGGGATTTCTGCTTAGGGAGGTCATCGATGAAAGGGGAGAACATTATGCTTCGGACGATGAACTACATATGCCTTGATGGCTTGATCTATCTCCATGTAATTAAATAGTTGTATTCTCGCAAGAGATCGAATATTAATTATATATGCATCAACATGTACTGTGTATATAGTAGAGCGTATAATATGCGTACGGAAACGATGGAGAGCACGTCGGCGATGCGAAGAAGGGGGAGACGACGGAGGCACCGGCGAGAGGGAGAGGGGGCACCGGCGAGAGGGAGAGGAGGCACCGGCGAGAAGGAGAGGGGGCACCGGGAGAGGGGGCACCGGCGAAAGGAGAGGGGGCACCGGCGAGAGGGGGCACCGGCGAGAAGGAGAGGGGGCACCGGCGAGAGGGGGCACCGGCGAGAGGGAGAGGGGGCACCGGCGAGAGGGAGACCCTAAACCTAAATACCAAAAAAAAAACACTCATTGGTCCCGGTTCGTAACAAGAACCGGGACCAATGAGTCTCTCCCCACGCCCAGCAGAACTGGCCACGTGGCCACCCATTGGTCCCGGTTCGTGGCCCAACCGGGACTAGCATTAGTCCCGATTGGCCAGTCCCGGTTGGGCAACCGGGACTGATGGCCCAACCGAACCAGGACCATAGGCCCATTTTCTACCAGTGTTCTTGCAAACTGCGTTTTCCTGTAGATGAGCCGTGAGCGTATGGCCTTAGAAAAATCAGCAGGGAACAATCTCTTCAACTAAAGAACGGTAAGAGTATGAAACCAACCTGCATTTGAAGTGGTATTCACCAAGAGTCTCATGATCCTCTCCCAATTTCCCTCTATAGGAAGGTCATGTTTGAAGTTGTAGAGATAATTGCCTCGTTGGTCAAGACAATGGTAGGTTACAGGCACTTTTTTTCTCCAAACATTCTTGTGCTTCATGCCTAGCTGAACCAAACAAAAAAAGACATGTTATTGTTAGTGAAAAGGGATGTACAGAAAAAACTTCAAGAGATAACTGCTCATTTATCTTATCACCTCGTTGGCCAAGACATTGGCAAGTCAGGCACATATTATTTTGCTCAAACATTCTAGTGCTTCATGCCTAGCTGAACCAAACAAAGTGAAAAGGGATAGAAGTATAGAACACACGGTCATATGAAATCTCTCTTCTTAACATCCTAGTACCTTAATTGGAAGATTGCAAATAGCTAGATGGAGCATAAATATTAAGCAATCATAGCTAGGATCTCCATCAAACACCTTATAAGCATGTATGAAATGGATCTGCACATAGATGATTTTGTCCATGGCTTAAATTAAACAGGAGGAGTTTGGCTCCACTTTTAGCTCAACCTTGAAGCGGGGGAGGAGCAGCACTGGTGCAAGCGGCGACCAGCTCACTTCCCGGTGATGAAAGACAGTGCTCCCAACTGCTAGAGGCGGCGGAGGAGGACAGGCCGTTGCACTACTGGCCGGCGTCTTCAGAGATGACGACCTCGAACAGGACGATGGCCCGGCGTGCCGCCCGCCCTGAGAAGAGCCTCATCCACGCCGGCGGCATCACAAGGAACGCCGGAAGACGTGCACGCCGACGGCCACAGCAGCGACGAAGGCCACCAACAGTCCTTGCCTGAGTAGGCCAACGATGACGGTGCACGGATGCGCTCCTCCACGAACTTCACCTTCACCTCATCCTCGCCCTTCTTGGCATGGGGAAAGGCCATCACCCACCTCTCCTTCGTAGGCGGCAAGGGTGGGGCGAGTTCCTCCGGTGAGCTGGATCCCGGGGTGGGAGCCGCCGGAAGAGAGAAGAGATCGGGAGAGGGAGGTGATGGAGCGGATGGGGCTCGGTGGCGGCCGCCGGCCGCAAACTCTAGAACGCAGAAAGGCATGGAGCTCTTTTTTTCGGCGGTGGAATGCGGGCAGCTCGGCGCGCGGATGCGACGCCGGCGGCGAGAAAACGTGGCGGTCGGAGGGAGGCCACGGCGGCGACGATTCCAGCGGACTTCGGCTGCCCCAGCACACGATTGTGGACGGAGATGGAGAGGACGCGGTGGCCGAGCTCCCCGTGTGCGTCGATTTGTCCGGGGAGCAGTGGTGCGGCGGCTGCGCGTGTCGGCCGTCGCCGGCGCGCGGAGAGAGAAAGGGGAGGGGATTCTGCGGATCATTTTGTAAAAAAGACCCTTCGTTTCGTAGGAATTATAGTTTGGTCCTTTGCGGGCGTTTTTTTGCAAAAGTGTTGCGCCAAAGATCGTGCACACGGGCGACCGGGAGTGACCGGGGGTGACCGGGGAAACGTGGCGCGCCCCTATTGGCCAAAAATAGGTTGCTACAGTGCTTGGCGAGTTTGGGGGCGACGTGGACGCATCTCAGCCGTCCGTCACGGCGATCTGACGGGTGTGGTTTGCCTGCGACGTGGACGAATGACAGGCAGCGGATTCCTCCGTATGACGAGGTGTTCTGACAGCTACTGCTGTAATAGATTTCTGAAAGTATATACTCCCTCCGTTTGGAAAATGATGTCTTACATATATCCAAATTCGGATATATGTGTACACTAAAATATATCTACATACATTCGAATCTAGATAAATCCAAGACGTTTTTTTCCGGACGGAGGGGTACAACATTATGAAACTTTTGGATGCTCTGAATGCTTCATCGACTGTGCCGTAACTCCGCTTACGGTTGCTTGCCATGCGGAAGGTGCCTAAAATTGCATGCACGACAGTAGTTAAGAAAATCCGGAGCATATGGTACTGTGGCGGCCCCTTTGTGCAACAATTTACAACCCAGTGATACTGACAGAGCTTGGTTAATGAATACTCTGTTTATGTGAACAAATGTTTCAAACTCTGACTTGCACACAGTAACACAAAGCCACAAACTGAGCAGGAAAACGAGACGGACATTTCAGCTAAATTCAAGTTCCATCCATGCTACTCCACGACAGTGAGATTCAGAGGGTTTAATCTTTTACCCCACGGCACAAATACACAAGCAGTTCTTCAATACGAAGCTGTTTAATCTGCACCAGCCAAGCCGCGAAACATACAACCTTGTACGTGTAAGCCATCTCCTACCTAGCTACAACCATGATCATCCACAACAACAATTCTCCCTACCTAGCTACAACCATGACCATCCACAACAACAATGTCGAGCACGAATTAATGGCAACCGAAATGAGGCCTCGGCAACAAGATCTAGTGTCAAGCAATCCACGTATGGAGCAACCAGTTTCAGAAACCAGACCAGAGATCTCTCACTGCCTGAAACCCCCTACAGAACTTTGCTGATCATCATGAAGCAATGCCGTAGTCGATGCTGAGCTCGCGCATGGGCGGGATGGTTTCCGTGGCGAAGACCATGAGGTGGGGGCACGACATGTCCTCGTCGCCCCGGATCACGAACTGCACGAAGGCGTTCGGGGCGGCGCTGTGGCAGATGTAGGGGCGAAGTTCCTCCTTCGGGACACGTCGAGCACGTACCCCGGCGTCGGGCACTCCTCTGGGAACTGGGGAGGTACCTCGTCGTCGTCGACCGCGGAGGCGTCGCCCCACTCCCTCCATCTCGCCGGGAATTTCCTCGGATCGACGAAGCCTCCCCAGGCGTCGGCATTGCCACCAGAGTGGTCGTGGACGGAGACCAGGTCTCCGGTGAACTCGCAGATGAAGGCGCCCGGCTGGATGAGGTCCAGCGTCCTGACGCCCCACTCCGTCTCCTTGGACCTGAATACCTCCAGCCGGTGCCTCATCCCCCGCTGTGTCACGCGGTTGAGGCAGCTGGCGGGGCACCCGCACCGGGCGCCGCACTCGTACACCATCGGCATCCCCCTGACGAGCGTGCCGTCGGCATTGTACGCCGGACCACCCCCGCCGTTCCTCTTCACGCAGGCGCAGCTGCACGATAATCCGCCGCACGCCGTCGCGGAATAGCTGCAGCACCTGCGGCTCCTCGCCAGCCTGGGCGGCGCCGTGGACTGAGGGCGCTCTGCGATGTACTGGGCTTCAAGCGGCGACCTGTCTTGGTCCACCAGGTTGCAGACGGGGACACGGACGGCCTCCTTGCCCTTGGACATGTCGAGCGTGACATAGCCCGGTGGTCGGACGTTGGCGTCGAGCTTGTTGGTGAGCTCCCTGGCGGCGAGCCAGACGCTGCTGCCGCGCTGGTCCTGGCCGGGGAGGCGGACGAGGTTGAACTTGCAGACCTCGCGGCCGGACTCGCCCGGCCCGTAAGTGGAGGACTGGACCTTGTAGAGGCCGTCGTAGACGTAGATCTTGCCGCTGGGGCTTCCGTCGCAGTCGTGGCAGCGGATGACGCGCACCTCGACGCCGTACTTGCAGCTGTAGGCGAGCGCGAGGTTGCCGCGCTCGAACTCCTGGTCGGCGTGGTGCGCGCCGCCGTTCCGCGGGCGGCCGCCGCTGCCGGTGTACACGAGCAGGTCCCCGTCGTCGCGGTCGTCGAGGTACCCGCCCGAGGAGACGATGCTGGTGGCGACGGGGTGGCCCTCGCTGACGAGGCTGGCCGGCACGTAGCCGATGCCGCCCTGCGTGTGGTTGTGCAGGCCCACCACGATGAGCTCCGCGCGGTAGCTGAAGACGTCCCCCACGAACACGCCCGGCACCGGGCCCACGATGCGCTTGTCGCGGAAGAGGCAGAGCCCGCCGCCGCCGCGGGAGAGCATGGCGCTCAGCGCGCGCATGTCGGCGCGGTTCCGGCCGGCGCGGCTGGGCTCTGCGGAGGCAAGGGCGCGGCGGTGGTAGAGGCCACGGAGCGCCTCGAAGGTGAGCCGCGCGCGCCGCGCGGCCGTGCGGACCACCAGCAGGTCCTCCTCCGCGGTGACCGTGGCGCGCACCATCTCCGCGCCGGGCGTGCCGCGCGAGCGCTTCTTCTGCTTCCTGCCCCTGGTCGAGGCAGAGGAGGCTCGCTTCGGGTTGACGCTGGGTGGGGGCGGGGGCGGAAGCGGAACAGGCGGCTGGGGAGGCGGTGGAACAGGCGGCTGCGGAGGAGGCGGCGGTGGTGCAGAGGAGAGTCGGGCGGAGAGGTCGTCGAGGTGCTGCTGGGTTTGGCGGAGGCGGTGCGCGAAGTCGGAGTGGTCGTTGGGGGAGGGCTCGAGCTCCCGCCGCAGCATGGCGCAGATCTCCGCGGTGAGCGGCGTCGTCGCCTCGGCGGACTCTGCTTGGGGCGCGGCGTCGCGGTCCGGCTTGATGGTGCACTCACGGCGGAGCGCGGCGCAGAGGTCGGGCGTGAGCGGGACCGGCGGGGGCGCGTCGGGGTCGGGCTTGGGGACGAGTAGGGTGGGGCGCGGCGATTGATCGACCGGCGGCGCCGGCTCTGCTTGGAAAAGAAGAGGGTTTTTGGGTGGAGCTGGGCTCCGGCGCTGGAATGGAACGCTGCTTTTACTCATCAGCCATGTGTCGTGCCCTCCCACGCCGTTGGTCTTTTCTTTTTCTGATTTCCACTTTTGGGTGGTTTATCGCTTTGCAGATTCCATAGTTTCTGTTGCCGATTCGGGGCGTGGATCATTGGGTGGGTGTGGGTTTGTTGGCAGGCAAGGTACACGAATGATGCTGCTCGATCGTGCTACTATCCGATTTTTTCGTACCGGAAAATCAGTTTCGGGTCGGTATGAGTTTAGCGCATCCCCGAGCCCGCCCGGTACCGGAAAACGTTTTCCACGGTTTTATCAAATTCATGATTTTGGAACATAATCTTAATAAAACAACAATATAAATTCAACATAACAATGTTTTAACATCATACAATACAATAATCATCCAAATTATAACATATGTTTAAATCTGAATAATTAAAACAATAACTAATGGTCCGAAATGGAAAGAATGGTTCAAACCACACATGAATACAAAAAATATGAATCTACTTCCCATACAAATGCCACGGCTTTTTTTAAGGAATCTACTTCCGACAACCATACCCAGATTCTCATATGAATGGAGGGAACACAAAAATAGCCGCGAAAACCAGAGATATGGGAAACTGGGGGGGGGGGGGGGGGGGGGGGGGGGGGGATATCCTGCTCCCCCGAATTTGTTTCCGGGCCGGCACTTTTTGCCATATCTGTTCGGGCCGTTTCTTCGTACCGGATCCGTAAAAAAAAAGTTACTTTCTGGGCCGTGAGCTTATCCGGGATCTGTTACAGATGCTCTTAGGCCACGTGCAGAACGCTGCAATCCAAATCACATGGATAAGAAAATTTATATACATTGGATACATCGTAAAGTGTGATTCTGGAGGCTTATTGTGGAGCAGAGAGGAGGGTTTTCTGCGCACAACCACAACAATATATTTTTCTCGGAAAACACCAACGTAAGTGTAATGATTTGCCCAGAGCACAAAATAGATCATTACATCGTTTACCAACTAATTAGCATGTTGGTCACACCGTCAGGAGATGTGTGGGTGCCACCTTGGCATATGCAGCCAGCGTCTACTAAGTTTCTTAGGTCATCTCCCATTTATTTAGCTAGTAAAAGATTAACGTATATCTACCCAGATGTCTGAAAAACGTTAAAATTTAGTAGACGCGCAGTGGAGACTTTTTGCTCCCGGGCACCAGTGCTCCCTCCTGTTGAGAAAATTCGAAAATCATATTTAAAAGTTTCAAAAAAATCTGAAAAAATTCCGCCTATAGCCAATGATATATCCCACTAACGTGCAAAATTTCAAGTTAATTGTTTTTGTATTCTGAGCTACACAAAAATGACAAATGTGTAGATCTTAGAATGTATATTTTCAAATCTCTAAGTTTTATTAGATTTGTTAATTTTGTGTAGCCCATAATATAAGTATCAAATTGATCTCAATGTATCTTTTTGACAGTGTGTTCAATAAGTTAATTAGTTGCCAGACGATGCAATTAAATGTAAAAATGTAATTATTGTAAATTTGTAATGGGTACTGGCCTACTACAGTTTCCTGTGATCCGAACGGCAACAAGGGAAAAAAATCATAGTGCAACTCGTTCGTTCCGGACACTCAATGCAAGCAAATGTTATGAATTTTCCATGGCGTTCGAAGTGCAGGTTAAGGACGTGGGTGAGAAAAAAAAAACATTGCTCTACTCGTACGGTTGGTTAGTTTGTTGGTTAGCTAGGGACACAAAACGAAATGGCGCATGCAGCACGCATGACTATATTAAGGAAATAAAAAAGCGAGCTGGCAAATGACTCATTAGTTTTTTTTTTTTTTAAGGATTCGATTCATATAACAGGAGGCTCAGCCACTTTACAAACATGTCCCCAAAGAAACACAAAATTACAAAGAAACCCGGAAAAGTGCACCAAGCACCCTAAGCCACCGTCGAAGAACACAATCGGACCAAGAGCTTCGCCCAAAGCTCCTAGGCGGCGGCGGAGACGCCGTACCACGACTCGCCGGGAAGAAGACGCCACCACTTGTTGTAGACGGCTGCAAGAACCATCCGCCGCTGCGCGCCGGAATCTGGACTCCATGAACGAGCACAGTCACAACGCCGACTCCCCGCATTCACCCATCTTCCCGCCGTCTCGCCAACGCCTAGGACCACCACCTCCAGCCGCACCACAGCCTCTCCAGCCGCTGCTCCCCGAACCACCATGGCCAGCCGAAGCAGAAGCAGCGAAGAAGCCGACCACCAGAGCCACCTGCACCAAAATTGGAACAACGACCACCACCAGCTCCTCTCCTCGCCGCCACGGCCGGCCAGAGGAGCACGGACGGAAGGCTGCGCCCGACGCAACACCTCCACGACCTCACCGGCGACGCAGCCGGAGCGGGAAGAGGGGGAGGACAAAACCCAAACCGGCGCCACCGACACCGCCATCGGAGACGCCACCGGGAAACACACACCTAAACCCTAAGACCTACCTACTCACACGACGGAGCCGAGGCTCCCCCCACCTCGCGGCGCAGAAACGGCGGCCGGAGGCGGATGGGAGCAGCCGGCGAGGACGGGAGCTCGCGGTCGCCTTTTCCGCCTCACTCAAACAGTAACCTTATCCAGAGCTATCGATGGACTTGCTTGGCCTGTTCACCTAATGACTCATTAGTTCTTCTTCTACAAATGGCGACATTAACGAAAAGCAAAATAGCAACTATAACCAAAATGACTAGATATACACTATACGAGTAGAAGGTAGGCTGTTCCAGGGCGTCTTGCGAGTTAGATCCGCAAGTGCGAGATAGATCCACCTCCATCCATGGTGAGTGTGTTACCAGGAGGGAGAGACCATGTTGGGAGGAATTAGCTTAGTCGGAGTTTTAGGAGTTTTCGGAGTTGTGTCCCCATCAGTTGTTGATGTTGGGGCTTTGCTTATAAATTTACTCTATTCTTTCTATAAAAGAAAGGTACGCCGTTGGCGTACTCGCTAAAAGAGAGTTCAACCGATGGATTGAGAAAGAAACGGAGTACAGATACGGATATTCATAACGGCTTGCAAGTCTAGATGCACCCGTTAGGTATTTTATTTTTGGTTTTTTTTCAGAATGTCAAAAAATTTCACAAAAAAATCCAGGTGTACGTTACACCGTGATGTGTTAGCACAAAAATTGGCATGGTGAAAAAACTTTTTTAGCAACCTGTGCAAAAAAGACAAAATCGGACATGCGTGTCAGCATTTTGTCTTTTTTGTACAGGTTGCACAAAAAGTTTTTTCACCATGCCAATTTTTGTGCTGCCTTACAATGTGTTGGACTACATGCAAATATTTGTTTTTGATTTTTTTGACATTTGAAAAAATGTTTTTTGGGTCTGCACCCACTACCCAAATCGCCGCCTCCGTACAGATAAGCACCCACTACCCAAATCGCCGCCTCCGTACAGATAAGGTTGCAATATAACTCCATTATATTGCGTTGTTCTGAGGTGACCAAAGAAGCTAGCTCATGAATCAGCCAGACTGAAGCCTCCATGGTTTATGTTACCATTTCGGGGTATGGATGGATGGGTTGGCAGTGGTATACGAGTTGTGGCATCGCTCGTGCTATCCGTTGCCGTACGCGCCACATTGATTGCCCAATTCTTTTTTTGAAGGGAGCACGTGTACATATCAGAAGGAAAACAAACGCACACACGTACAACCGGAACCACCACGCCGCACACCTCATTCGAGCACCAGCAGCACGCCGCAGAGGAGGAAGAAGGCAAGCTCACCTCGCACCGAAGCCAACGGCCCGAACAACCTTGTTGAGATGCCGCAAGATCCAACCGACGCAGGCGCCAGAATCTGAGCGATGAACGAACATCGGCTCCGAGCCGCCGCCAGCTCGCCCACGCCGTCTCCCGTCGGAGACGAGAACGAAGACGCCACCCCTCTTCCACAGAGCCGACCGAGCCCACCGGCGAAGAAGAGCTTCCCGTCTGCAAACTCCCAAACTCCTTCAACAAACACACCACCTTACACCGAGGTGAAGGACAAAGGACCCCACGGACAAGAACCAGCTTCGCCATCACGAACGCCGGCTCGAGGGAAAGCACGCCGCGGCTCCGAGAAGCGGCGGACGCGCTGGGGACGGCAGATCTGTCATGAGCCTCCACCGGAGCACCCAGAGAAGAGGAGATGACCGCCGTCGACAAAAGCCTCTCCGGCCACACCGCCACCTCCACAGCGCCACCGGCAGGCACCCCACGCACACCTAGATTGATTGCCCAATTCCGAGGGATCGTGCCATGATTTTAATCTGTTTAAAGCTCCCGGGAGGCTCTGAAGACCTGCTCCACTTCGGCATTCGATAGTGTTGGGACACGTCGGACCACAAGGCAATCAAGCCAAGTAAATAGGGTAACATGTATCATAGGCCACCATATTAACCATACTAGATGATTCCCCGCGCGTTGCTGCGGGAACATCCGTAAACATGTACTTGAATTTATTACGGAATATGAAACTATGAGAATGGCCATTGAAAATAAGTGTTGCAACCTGGAATATGTCACTTTTGAAAGAAAAAAAACGTGTTAATAAAAATGGCTACCATGTATGAAAACCAAGGCGATGGTCATATCCATGGAATATTTTGTTATAATTTGACCATATTCATCGGACATGTGTTTCTTGTCATTGCAACAAAAGTCACAACCGACTATTCCAGCTTGTTTGTGTAAATAGGTGATTATCTGTTTTTATGAGTGTGAAAAAGGGTTTTTTCTGAAACGACTACCCGAAATTTGGGTCAAAACGGCGCCACCAAAATTTTCACAAATATTCGACCTCGTGGGATGGCCAAATACAAGATTCCAACAATTTTCTCGATTTGTAGATTTTGTTTTGAGTTTTGACCAATTTTTAAAAGTAACTAAACTCTGAACGACAAGCGCGTGATAGTTTGGTCATAAATTTTGGAAAAATATATTAAAAAATACTCTTATAATTCCATGTAGTATACACGAAGAAAATTCAAATATTCGATTCCTACTATGAATGGTCAAGCCCACAATTTTGACCCTATATTGACA
Organism: Poa pratensis; assembly: GCA_947311845.1. Taxonomy (NCBI): domain Eukaryota; kingdom Viridiplantae; phylum Streptophyta; class Magnoliopsida; order Poales; family Poaceae; genus Poa; species Poa pratensis. The sequence goes on from CAMZMU010000092.1 coordinate 8,732,594, forward strand.
AAAAAAGAAATGTAAGAAAATGAAAAAATAAAAGATTGCACAAAGTGTTCTTTTATGACACATTAATTTATGGCTTTCATTAATTTAGCTAGTTAAGACAAAAGAATTGATCAGATGTCTAAGAAAAAAGCGTTAAAGGTTAGTACACGCCGATGTATATGTCAAGGTGGCCGTCGTATATCTTTTTGACAGTGTGTCCAACAAGTTAATTCGCTGTCAAACGTACGTGTTAAAATGTTTTTTTGCAAGGTAATACGTTTCTCATTTATATATAAAGACCAAATTATAAAGCACGTACACACCGATCATACAGATCTGAAAAGATAGAATAAACCTATGTGACAAACCAACGTCCATCTCTCTCCTTCGGCACCACCGTAACAGCCACCAAAGAGAGGTGAGACATATCACCTCTTTACCCGAGCTCGACGCGGCTCCATCGCTGATCAGCAGCTTTTCGGATCTCCAAATTAGTTTAACATATGACAAACCATTGCCGTTGAAAGAATCAGACCGGGGCAACATGACCCCGGACACGCCATCGAAAACATTTGAGGTGTTTGGAACAATTGAGCATATATAGTACCATTTTATTCGGATACAAGCTCAAGTCTGCTACTCAATCCGTGAGCCCATCCCACATTGTACAACTCTCCTTTTTTTTTCATTGGCTATACTATCTGTCAATGGCCAGGGCATCTGCCTTTTTAATTGCTATCTGCCAACGGCCAGAGCATCTCGCCTCGGCTGTGCTTGAAATCTAAAGAATATCTTAATGAAAACATTAGTCCATAGAGATTGTTATTAATTATCAAAACCACACATGAGTGCACATGCATTTTCAGGCGTCGCCGGTTTGCCCTCTTGCTAACTTTGTCTATATAGTTTAACCTTAATGTATGAAATCCGAACTATGAGCTCCAATCGAACTATTGTTATGCAAACTGTAGTACATTTGAGCTCCGATCAACGTTGGTTTAGTTACGTTGCATGTCTACTATGGTTTTGGGTGCGGATATGGGGGGCATGGTTGGAGGAGAACTTTTTCGGGGTTTGCACGAAAAAGTTCTCCTCCAACCATGTCCCCCATATCCGCACCCAAAATCATACTTAACACGCCCGGACATATCCACGGACACTTTGGGGCCAAATTTGACAATGATGGTTGGAGATGCTCTTACGTGTTAAAAAGTACTAGTTATTGTGAAACATTTGAGGTGTTTGGAACAATGGAGCATAGTACTATTTTATTCGGATACAAGCTCAAGTCTGCTACTCAATCCGTGAGCCCTTCCCACATGGTGCAACTCTCCTTTTTTTTTCATTGGCTATACTATCTGTCAACGGCTAGGGCATCTGCCTTTTTAATTGCTATCTGCCAACGGCCAGAGCATCTCGCCTCGGCCATGCTCGAAACCTGGAGCTAGACCGATGTTCATAGTTCCTGTGAAATACCATCGTGAATTTTCCATGGCCTCTCCAAGTGCAGGTCGTTTGTAGATTAGACAAACGAACAAGCTAGGCAAAAAAAATAAAACATTGCTCTGCTCCTAGGGTTGGTTGGTTAGCCGGGGACGCAAAACGAAACGGCGCAGGCAACACGCATGACTAATTGACTATGAAGGAAATATAAGGGCGAGCTGGCAAATGACTGATTAGCTCTACTTCTACAAATGGTGACATTAACGAAGGGCAAAATAGCAAGTAGGACAAAAATGACTACAGCTACACTATACGTCTATACGAGTGGAAGGTACGCTCTGTGCCTGGGCGTCTTGCGAATGCTGTCAAATCCGGAAACCGGAAGTGCCAGTTAGCTCGGTTTCGGGCTGCAGCAAGGGTGGCATCTCATGTTGCGGTTCTCCGGCACCCGGGCAGCGAGGAAGCCGGGGCAGCGGCCCCGGACCAGTGGCCGCCTCGGCGACAGGCAGCATGCTTGTTGCGGCTTGAGGTGCCGCGACCGCCACGGTTTGCGGAGGAGCTCGGCGGTTGGCGGCAAGGCTGGAGAACTCGTCTGGTTGCTTCCATCGCTTCGCGGTCGAATTGATCTCTCCGGGCAAATGCCTTGCATTGATCGTCGTCGGTAGTTCCCCATCTTGATGGCGTCATTGTTGAGTCTTGATATTCGACCGACGCGAGTGGTCCTAGGACATCCAGGTGAAAACCTAAGCTCCTTCGGTGTGGGCGACGACGGCGGACGCGTCGCTACCTTCTTGAAGGCGTCGTCTTGGAGTTCCTGGCCCTTACGGTGCGACTGGTCTGCGGCAGATGGTGAGGATGGCTTTGTGGCTAGGGGAGGCGGATGTCGGGGCGGCAGCCCCGGATGGTGGTGGACGTCGAGGCGGCGGTCTCGGTTTCCCACGCTACGATGGTTCTATGAGGCAGAGTCGTTGTTTAGCGTGGATTTGGGTGGCGACCTGAATGAAGACTGCGCGGGCAAAAGGTTTGTCGACCCGACTGGATCGCCTTCGGGCAATGCGAAGGTCGGTCTGGTTGCTACGTCGGGGCAGCGGCCTCGGAACATGATGGTTTTGGTGGCAACCTGGATGAAAACTGCGTGGGCAGAGGGTTCGTCGATCATGACTCGATCGCTTTCGGGCAATGCGAATGTCGATCTGATTGCTTTGCTGGGGAGGCGGCCCCGGAAGTGGTGGTGTGTGTTGTGACGTTTGGTTGACTTGTGATGTGTGGGCGGCGGGTCGCCTCGCTTGTGCGGTTTTTTGGACCTGTTTTCATTATAAACAGGGCATTGTACATTTTGTATGGTTTTTGGGCCCGGTTTTCCTTATAAACTGGGACATCTCTTCTATCTATTCGGGCGGTGGATACGACCACTTTGACATAAAAAAAAGTTAGCTCCACCTCCATGGTTGGAGTTCACTGTTCAATGAACCGGTTTAAAAAAAAGACGGAAAAAATGAGGTCGGGCGAACTCTTAAAAGTTGATGCGGAAAAACCAAAATTGACTAGACACATTAAATTCACAATTAGCTAGCTCAGAATTCACAATTTTAAAATTTAATCAAATTTAAAAAAATATACCTTCCCTTAAAAAATGCAGGTATCTCTCGCTTCTTGTACACCACTACCAGGAAACCACCCCGGGCTAGGGATTAATTCTAATTTGTTGGGCGGGAAAACGAGCAGGAGAGGAAGACGACAGGCTCTGTACCTTCGCTGACAGGAGGCGGGTACGAGGCGAGTGGATTATTTTTTGCCAAATCTGACACATGAGCTGAATTAATCCCTCATCTGGCACCTTACCCATTATTTGCACAAATTCAACTCCATTCGTACTAGCGCAATACCGGGATATTGGAAATTTCACGGTTCGTTTCCTCCTCCCACTAATTTTTTTCCGGGCCGAGCCATTTTAGGAGGCGTGTGGTGGTCGTTTTTCGGCGCGGTACATAAAACGACGGTTTATTACAATTGTAGGGGCTTTTTTCGGGATGTGCGAAAAATGCTTTTACAAGGGGTCAAGGGCAAGTTTGTGGGTAAACACATGAAGGAGCGAGAAGCTAGAGGAAGTAACCCCGACTAGTTATTTCTCGTACAAATTTGAGGTGCAGTAATGCTATACCTACGATAATCTCTTATGGGAGAGAGGCTACAGGCCGACGTGTGGTCAAACGTGAAAGCCACGCTGGCATATTAGTGGCCCACGGTTAAAGAAAAAACAGGAAACCGCCGGCAGTGCTTTGGCCGGCGAGGCTCCGAGGCGGGCTATTCCGGTTCCATGGGCGACGTCCGGCCTCTGTGTCATGTGTGATGTTCCTCGCCGGCCAAAACACCAGAGCCGCCGGTGTTTTGAGGTGTGGCCAAATTCCCGTAGGTGTAGCATGGTTTGAGGCGTGGCCAAATTCCCAAATCGTTCATTCGTTCCTGTGCTATGAAATTTGAATTGGAAAAATCCAAGTAAAAAAAAAGAGAGCGTCTACGACTCAGTCGACTGAGACGTAAGTTATGTCTCAGTCGGCTGACCGTCACCCTTGTCCATTTAGATAAATTCAGCCCGTTTGTTCCTCCAGTCGTTGTTGGACTTGTTTTGACTTTTTTTTTGTCCGGTGCTGAGCTCGTGCTGTTGGGCTGTTGTTGGGCTGTCTGTGTTATCTGTGTTGAAGAAAAGCTCAACTTGAGTATCAAGGAAACGAAGCTGAAAAAATTGCAAAAAACGAGAGCTGGACATGGAGGACCTCATCCACACCGTCCGCGTCGACACCGTAAGCTCCCCATCTCGTCTGATGCTGGTCGCCCGCACGGCCTCCTGCCTCCGGAGATAACGAGCAGGAGGAGGAGAGATCCTACTGATGGTGCTCGCCTCCACGGCCAAGGAGAGGCCGTCGTCTGGTGCTGCACAAAGGTCCTTTATTCCCTCCTTCTGCTGTCATTATTTTTCCGACTTCCTATTCCTCCTCTTGCCGGGTCGTTTCAACTGAATTCTCAGCACGTACCATTGGCAGATCGATCCCAGGAGAGCCACCGCCGGTGGTGTCGACGGTGACCTCTTCCGCGGCAGGTGATCTCCATGGTATGACTTGATATGCACCATGCTTTGCACGCAGTGTGTTTGTGATCCCTGCTTGACTTGATATGCTTATTTTTCTTGTGTCACACAAGTATGTGGACTGCATTTTAAGAGAAAATGACAGAAAACTACGACATTTGGGGCTCAGTTGTCACTTTACTATGACATTTGGGGTAAATGTCACTTAACTACCATCTCAGGGGCAGGGTTGTGACAGAAAGCACTGATCACTCGTTTTAGTCGTCGTAACAGGATTTCTGACCGCACTGGCCCACCTGTCAGGGCCGACGTGGCACGGCGTTGACGGAGGGAGACGACGGCCGTTAGGTCACCTGTTTAAGTAGCCGCTCGAGGCCGGTCGCACCAGTCTCTCACGCTCCTCTCCTCTGCCATTTTTCTCTCTGGTGCCCCCGACTGCCGCCGCCGCCGCTGCCGAGCCGTAGATCCAGAACATGGTATCGTGGAGCGATGGCGACGAGGATTCAACGGATCCGAGCTCGCTTGGCACCGAAGTAAGTGTTCCCCTCGCTTGTAATTTGGAGTTCGGGATTTAGATTTAGGGTTCATATGGTTTGGGGAATTGGGATATGAGCACGATTCCGAGCAGTGGCGCTGAAAATTTCTCTTTTTAGGGCCCAACTACCATGTATGATTCCGATTTTTGCGGATTAGCCGATGAAGATGAGCTCCCTATCCGTTGTCGTTGCAACTGCACGCCCGAGAAATTTGTTGCGTTCGAAGGCTGTTGGACTGGCAGGAGGTTCTTGGGCTGCGCAGGGACGGTATGTGACAAATCTGATTTTTTTAGATTGTTAGAATTTCTCACTGTTTTTGTGCAAATTTGTAACATGAACTTGTTTGATGAATGCACTGCAGTTTGGAGGTAGTTGTGACTTTGTGCACTGGCTTGATGAAGTGTGGCCACCTGCATTGTGCAAATCTCTGACCAAGCTGTGGGAAATGTATCGGGAAATAAAAGATGCTAGGGTTCGTGATGGTTTAGACGCTATTGAATCAACGTGGAAGTACAAAGATGAGATTGCAAAGCTGAAGCTTGACTTGAAGAATGCCCAAGATGAGCTGAAGAAAAAGGTTGAGGAAAAGCAGCTTACATTAGCTCTGAAGGCCAAAGCTGAACAAGGTCTTGTTTCTGCTCGAGCTGAATTAGAGGAGAAGAAGAAACTTGATGCATCTACTTCGAAAATGCACTCTTTTTGAGGCAGAAGGCAGAGAATGAGAGGGATGTGCTGAAGCAAGAGAAGAGGAAGTTGGAGTACACAGTTGCAGAACTTCTCAAACAGAAATTCAACTTGGGGGCAAAGTTGCAGAAGATCAAAGATGTTTGTGATGAGTAGCTGTTGGTGGTGCTGAAGCAAGAGAAGATCATTTGTTGTAACAATTATGAGTTGTATCGTGGTTGAATTATGAACTAATTGTTATTTGCACTAGTAGTTGTTTTATTTGAGAACAGAATTTATTTCTGAGATGTAATTTGCACTAGTAATTGTTTGTTGAATGATGAGACATGTAATGGTTTAACTCTGTGTTAATTTATGGTTTGTTTAACTCTGTGTTTTTATTTGTAACTTTTTATTTCAATGTAATGGTCGTTGAATTTATATTTATGAGCTGTAGGGTTGTCGAAACCCGTCGGGGGTTTCGACAACTCTAACATGGAAGTTTTGAAAGTTGTCGAGACCCGTCGGGGGTTTCGACAACTCTAACATGGAAGTTTTGAAAGTTGTCGAGACCCGTCGGGGGTTTCGGGGGTTTCGACAACTCCAACATGAAAGTTTTGAAAGTTGTCGAGACCCGTCGGGGGTTTCGACAACTCTAACATGGAAGTTTTGAAAGTTGTCGAGACCCGTCGGGGGTTTCGACAACTCTAACATGAAATAAGATTCAACAGAATGACAAGACAAGAACCAAATTCACCAGCCAACAAGTTTCTTAGTACATCATAAACACTTCAACAGGTTCCACACCCCAAAATGACCACATAATGCTAGGTAAAAGTATGTTAGTACATCATACAGACTTCAACAGGTTCACATGACCACAAATTCACTCTCACTGATTTGTGCCATCTAGAGGACCAACATTTGAATCTCTGCCAGCACCTGCATTTGCACCAGCAGTTAAATATGACCACAAACCCCTGTCAGCTGGTTCATTAGGTGCTGATGCTGCTGGAGCTCTTCTTGCAGGTGCTGCTGGAGCTCTTGGGGCTGCTTGAGCTGTTGGTGGTGCTGTAGGTGGAGCTCTTGGTGCAGATTGAGATGGATTAGTAGTACCATCCATCTGGGTGGTTGAAGAACTTGCACCAACATCTGGCATTTTCCTGTTAGCCTGCATTGATGTAGGGTTAGTTATGTTTTGCAGCTTGAGGTGTAGCACAAAGGCACTAATTTGCAGAAATGAATTACCTTGTGGTTTTTTTCCTCATTTCAAGGTCTGGCCTCAAAGGAACTGAGCAGCTTGTATATTTGTGCCCTTGCAACTTGCAGTTATTACATGTAATTGTAGCCATCCTAGATGTTTCCTTGGGTTTAGGGACTTCAAATTTCCCTTTCCTTCTCTTCTCCTGCCTTCTACCTTTGAGATGGTCTTTGAAACCAGGGGCATGATGTCTGGTGTATTAGTTTTAGTCCAGCCATGCTCCCTTGGCATAGGATAGAACACAGGGTTGTAGCTCTTCAAGTACAAGGGTTTTTTGAAAAAATCACTCACGAAATCTTCTGGATGCATCTCTGCTTTGTATATAGCACTGACAGCATGATTGCAAGGCAATCCTGTCATCTGCCATTTCCTGCAAGAACAGGTCCTTGTGTCCAGATTAACCTCAAGTGTTCTTTTACCACTACTAACTTGCCACAGTCCCAAGTCAGCCCTCTGGGAGATGCAGTCCCTGGAATATTTCTTCATCAACTCCAACCTTTCTGCATAATGGGGAGTGATTTCCCAGCTAGATGTTCTAGCCCCTTCTCTCTTGCCATCATGCCTGACCATTTGCTTGTCATAAATACCAACAAGCATAGTAACAATGGGCTTGTTTCTGACATCAAGGATATACTTGTTGAATACTTCACTAAGATTATTAACTACCAAGTCTGTTTGGCAGTTGGTATCCATTGCCCACCTTGCCCAAGTATGCACTGGTATTTTTGAAAGCCAAGCCCAACCAGGCTCACATTGCTTCTTCAGTTCCTCCATGCCTGCATCAAATCCATCTTTTGTGTAGGAGTATGCTGCATTATCCATACACTTCTTGAGATCCTCTCCCACAAATCCTGCTCTTTGGAAATTAGCATAGATGTGCCTAAGGCAGAATCTCTGTGGGCAATTTGGAAACACAGTGCTGACAGCTTTGATTAACCCTTTCTGCCTGTCTGACATTATTGTGTAGTACCCAAATTTACCTTGTTCTCCACCTATTGCTTCCTTTAGTTGTTCAAGAAACCATGTCCAATTCTCTGCATCTTCCTTAGCAACTACTGCCCATGCAACTGGATATATATTGTTATTCCCATCTCTGGCAGTAGCTGCAAGTATTTGAGCTCCTGTTGTTAGCTTGATGAAACAGCCATCTAGGCCAATGAATGGCCTACACCCTTCAAGAAATCCTAACCTTGCAGCACTCACACAGAAGAACAGTCCATGAAATCTTGGTGTGTTGCTGATATGAACAGCTTGTCCTTTCTTCATTGCCTCTATCTGATCTTCTGTTGGTCCAGTAACTGTGGTCACAATGCACCTGGAACCTGGGTTTTTATCTATTACAGTCTGCAAATAGTCTCTGAGCCTGTAATACTGCTTCTTGTGATCACCAAGGACCATCTGCATTGCTTTTGTTCTGGCCCTGTAAGCTGTTCTCTTGCCAACAGTCACACCAAAATCTTTTCTTGCTTTGTCTTGTATAGTAGTGATGCCTGTGGTAATGTCTGACTTGTACTCGTCAACATAAACACTGCTCAGCCACTTTGTATTAACCCTGGTCTTCTTAGGATTTGTTGGACAAGTGTGAGGCCCTTCCATTTTTTTAATGCAAAATGTCTGCTCATGCTTTATTTTAGAGGCTGTCATGTAGAATTCACAACCAAGCGTCTCCTTCTCCAAGCACCTCACAATTATAGCATCTGGAGTGTTCCTGTGGAAGAAAAAATTCCTTTGTTGAGCTATGTGTAGCCTTGACAGTGCTTCCCTAAACTGATAGACATCTCTGAAACAAAGAGATATCCTAAACTGTTGCTCTGGATTCTCTCTAGTTTCATCATACCAAACCCTTTCCTTTGGCTTCTTTGCTCTGCTCTTTCTGCCTCCTTTAGGCAATACAAACGGCACTGGCTCATAGCCATCATCATCTTCATCTTTTAGGAAGCCCATCTCTTCTTCATCATCAGAAGGAACCCATTGTGGCATAGCTTCTTTCACTACCTGAGAATGTGATCTCGTAGTTGGTCCTTGCTTCTTAGGTTTCTTCTTCACAGGTTCACCTGATGCAAACACTTCTGCCTCCTCTTGGATGTCATATATATCCTCTACATCTGTCTCACCCTCACAATGGAGCATGGGATCATTCTTCCTCTTCCTACTCTGTGCAATTCTATTCTGCAACTCTTTCTCCTCATCCTCATCTGTGATAATGTAACCAGACGTGTCCTCTTGCTCTGCCTCCTCTGCCTCCATTTCTTGACAGTACACACTGTCTTGAGTCTGAAACTGAATTGGGCTGTGTTCATCAATCTGTGTTGTGTGCAAATTCTCGTAGTTCACACTACTCTGAGTGCTCATTTGAATAGGAATGGGTTCTTCAGCTTCTGAATCAAGATCAATATGAATTGATCTCGGCTTCTTCACTGGGGAAACAACAATTGCTTTACACCTCCTATCCTTCATCACAGTCAAAACAACTGCCTTTGTATCGTCATACTTCCTAATCATCTCTTCAACCTTCAGATGACTGTCAATTAGTTCTAACCCATTCAGTCCCTCCCCTTCATGCTTAACAAAATACAGAGAATCATTCATTCCATACCCCTCTGACTCCATGATTGACAACAAATGCAGATATCTAATTTGGGAACGGCACACTCGTCTTTGCACAAATTTAGCTCCATCAAATTGAATGTAAAGATCCCACATCTCGGTCTGAACCCTAAATTCATAATTAACAAACAATTTAGACTAAATTCTAGAGCTACAGATCCTAGAACGTTCGCTGAATTGGACAGAGAGGTCGCACGGACAGAAATTGACTTACCCGTCAAGATCGGAGACGTAGTGGCTCATTGGGTCCTCGCAGCTCGATGTGGTGCCCGCCGACGTCCAAGCTTTCTGATATGCGGGTCGCGGTGGACTAGCCGCGCGCAGCCGCGGCGCACCTTGCTCGGCGTCGATAGATCCGCCGCCTCTGCCTCCGCCGCCACCATCGCCGTCGCCTCCTGACCGGTGGAGCGACCGGCCGCCGCCAGCTCCAGTCGCCATTCGTCTTCGAGGTCAGAGCATAGCAGAGGGAAAGAGTGAGACTGAGCGAGTCAACGCGTGGTCTCCGTCGTCCAGACAGGTAAACAACGAAAACCTAACGGCCGTCGTCTCCCTCCGTCAATGCCGTGCCACGTCGGCCCTGACAGGTGGGCCAGTGCGGTCAGAAATCCTGTTACGACGACTAAAACGAGTGATCAGTGCTTTCTGTCACAACCGTGCCCCTGAGATGGTAGTTAAGTGACATTTACCCCAAATGTCGTAGTAAAGTGACAACTGAGCCCCAAATGTCGTAGTTTTCTGTTATTTTCTCGCATTTTAAGATGCATCACGTAGGTACACCATGCCGGGATCCTTGATTGTTATGTGTGCCCACATCCATCACGTACACGCGCTCGAAAAATTCATCAGGATTTGGGGGATTCGAGAACAAAACACACAGGCAAAAGCTCGAATCTCAACTACACGCGCTCAAAATTCATCAGGATTTGGGGGATTGGTGAACAAAACACACGGGCGAAAGCTCGAATCTCATCAGGAATTGGGGATACCCCGTGCGTGTAAGACAAAGCTAGGTAAAAAACTTACTTCCGCAGCAGGGGCGCGGCGTAGAAAGGAAGTAGTGGGAGAAGCACGCTGGTCGGCTAGAGCGACATCGACTATTGGAGCCTCGACGGGCGGCGCCATCGAGAAGCGGCGAACGGCGGAGCACCTCCCCCCCCCCCCCCCCCGGTCGGCTTCCGCCTCCCCTGCGCTCTTCAGCTCTCCTGTTACTGTTTGAAAACGAAGACTCCCAAAGGAAAAGGGGAACGGGATATGCGGTGCGGTGCGAGACAAAAGTTGATGCCAAAAAAGGTACGTGCACCCCACGCATTGCACCAAGAAGTGATTTAGAATAAAAAAATGTTTTATACTCCCCATGAAATTGCAACTGAATTCGAAACAAACACAAAAATGAAAAATAAACACTCCCTCCAAATCATTGAAAAAGTAGGAGTTTTAGGTGAAATAATGAGCAAGAAAATGAACAACAAAAAATCAAACACTTATTATTGATCGAAAAAATAGTAAAAAGACAAAATACAAAAGAGCTGATGCAATTGGCGTAAAAAATCACTAAAAAAACAATTTCAACTGCGGGTTTCAACTCCAGTTGCAAATAGCTCGTGTAAAAAAAACTCAGTTTGAACTGCAGTTGCAACTAGATCGAGAGAAAAAAAAACTCAAATTCAACTGCAATTTCAACTCAGTTACAACTAGCTCAGGAAAAAAAAACTCAGTTTCAACTGTAGTTGCAACTGGGTACAAAAAAACTTAAAACAAAAATACAAGCAACAAAAAGAAATAAAAAACCGATAAGAAAAATAATAGAAAGTAAATTATTAAAATTATAAGAATTGCAAAAAAATGTTTCTAAATAAAAACTCAGCTTCAAATACGGTTGCAACTGACTTGTGTGATAAAACTCAGTTTCAACTGCAGTTGCAACTGCATCGGAAGAAAAAAAGCCCAAATTGAACTGCAGTTTGACCTCCAATTTTAACTAACTCGGGAAAAAAACTTAGTTTCAACTGCAGTTGCAACTCGATCGAGAGAAAAAAAACAAAAAATTCAACTACAGTTTCAACTCCAATTGCAACTGACTCAAAAAAAATCAATTTCAACTGCAGTAGCAACTGGCTAAAAAAAAAACTAAAACCAAAAACACAATTACAAAATGAAAATAAAAAATCACTGAGAAAAATATTAGATATAAACTATTAAAATGATAAGAATTGCAAATCGTTATGAATAAAACTCAGTTTCAACTCCAGTTGCAACTAGCTCGGGGAAAAACTCTGTTTCAACTGCAATTGCAACTGGAACGGGAGAAAAACCCCAATTTCAATTGCAGTTTCAACTCCAGTTGAAACTAGATCGGGAAAAAAACTCAGTTTCAACTGCAGTTGCAACTTACAACAAAAAAACTTAAAACAAAAAATATAACAACAAAAAGAAATCAAAAACCGCTAAGAAAAATACTAGCTCGGGATAAAAAAAAACTCAGTTTCATCTGCAGTTGCAACTGGATCGGGAGAAAAAAAACCAACTCAGTTTCAACTACAGTTGCAACTGGATCGGAAGAAAAGAAAAAACCCAATTTGAACTGCAGTTTGACCTCCAGTTGTAACTAGCTCGGCAAAAAAACTAAGTTTCAGCTGCAGTTGCAACTGGATCGGAAGAAAAAAAACCCAACTCAGTTTCAACTACAATTGCAACTGGCTACAAAAAAAGACTAAAAATAAAAAAAAACACAACAACAAAATGAAAAATAAAAAAATCACTAAGAAAAATAATAGATATAAATTCTTAAATTGATAAGAATTGCAAATGGTTCTGAATAAAAATCAGTTTCAACTGCGCTTGCAACTGGCTCGTGGGATAAAACTCAGTTTCAACTGCAGTTGTAACTAGGATCGGAAGAAAAAAAATCCCAATTTGAACTGCAGTTTGACCTCCAGTTGTAACTAGCTCGGTAAAAAAATTCAGTTTCAACTGCAGTTGCAACTGGATCGGTGGAAAAAAAAAACCAACTCAGTTTCAACTGCATTTGCAACTGGCTAAAAAAAGACTAAAATCAAAAAAAAAAACAACAAAATGAAAATAAAAAACCACTAAGAAAAATAATAGATATAAATTATTAAATCGAAAAGAATTGCAAATGGTTCTGAATAAAAATCAGTTTCAACTGCGGTTGCAACTGGCTCGTGGGATAAAACATAGTTTCAACTGTATCGGAAGAAAAAAAGCCCAATTTGAACCGCAGTTTGACCTCCAGTTGTAACTAGCTCGGAAAAATAACTCAGTTTTAGCTACAGATGCAACTGGATCGGAAGAAAAAAAACCCAACTCAATTTCAACTACAGTTGCAACTGGCTACAAAAAAAGACCAAAATAAAAAAAACACAACAACAACAATGACAAATAAAAAACAGTACAAAAAATAATAGATATAAATTATTAAATTGATAAGAATTGCAAATGGTTCTGAATAAAAAAATCAGTTTCAACTACGGTTGCAACTGGCTCGTGGGATAAAACTCAGTTTCAGCTGCAGTTGCAACTAGATCGGGAGAAAAAAAAACCAACTCAGTTTCAACTGCAGTTGCAATTGGCTACAAAAAAAGATTAAAATCAAAAAACACAACAACAAAATGAAAATAAAAAATTACTAAGAAAAATAATAGATATAAATTATTAAATTGATAAGAATTGCAAATGGTTCTGAATAAAAATCAATTTCAACTGCGGTTGCAACTGGCTCGTGGGATAAAACTCAGTTTCAACTGCAGTTTCAATTGGGATCGGAAGAAAAAAAGCCCAATTTAAATTGCAGTTTGACCTCCAGTTGTAACTAGCTCGGGAAAAATTCAGTTTCAACTGCAGTTGCAACTGGATCGGGAGAAAACAAAACCAACTCAGTTTCAACTGCAGTTGCAACTGGTTAAAAAAAAACTTAAAAAAACAAGAAACACAACAACAAAATGAAAAAGAAATCACTAAGAAAAATAATAGATAAAAAATAATTAAATTGATAAGAATTGCAAATGGTTCTGAATAAAACTCAGTTTCAACTGTGCTTGCAACTGGCTCGTGGGATAAAACTTAGTTTCAACTGCAGTTGCAACTGGGATCGGAAGAAAAAAGCCCAATTTGAACTGCAGTTTGACCTCCAGTTGTAACTAGTTCGGGAAAAAAACTCAGTTTCAGCTGCAGTTGCAACTGGATCGGGAGAAAAAAACCAACTCAGTTTCAACTGCAGTTGCAACTGGCTAATAAATAAATAAAAAACACAATAAAAAAATGAAAAAAAATCACTAAGAAAAATAATAGATACAAATTATTAAATTGATAAGAATTGCAAATGGTTCTGAATAAAACTTAGTTTCAACTGCGGTTGCAACTGGCTCGTGGGATAAAACTCAGTTTCAACTGCAGTTACAATTGGGATCGGAAGAAAAAAAGCCCAATTTAAACTGCAGTTTGACCTCCAGTTGTAATCAATAAGAAAAAACAAAAAAATAATTAAAACACAATTGCTGTTTAGTTGAAACTGGCATGTCTCAGAAAAAATCGGTTGCAAGCGCATTTGTGACTGGGTTCCCCACAACAAAAAACTTAAAAAACAAAAATAAATAACCGTTAAAATTAATAAGAAAAGAAACAAACAAATAATAATTAAAACTCAAATGTAAAGTGCAGTCCCAAATCGAGCTGAATCAAAAGTCAAATTCGTATAAAGAGACAACAAAAAGGACAAAAAAGAGACAAAATCACCAAACACACATAAAAAAGTCCACACAAATTAAAATCATCCTATCCGAACAAACAAGAAAATACAACAAAAAAATATTAATCAATAAGAAAAAACAAAAAAATAATTAAAACACAATTGCAGGTTTAGTTGAAACTGGCATGTCTCAGAAAAAATCGGTTGCAAGCGCATTTGCGACTGGGTTCCCCACAACAAAAAACATAAAAAATAAAAATAAATAACATTTAAAACTAATAAGAGAAAAATCAAAAAATAATAATTAAAACTCAAATGTAAAGTGTAGTCCCAAATCGAGCTGAATCAAAAGTCAAATTTGTATAAAGAGACAACAAAAAGGAAAAAAAGAGACAAAATCACCAAACACACATAAAAATTCCACACAAATTAAAATCATCCTATCCGAACAAACAAGAAAATACAACAGAAAACATAGCAAACAAATGCATTCACAAAAAAAAGATAGGTAAAAAAAATCCCACAACAACAACCGCCCCCTACACACTAACTAGTGTAGATATTAAAGAAAAAAACGTATAGGAAAAAAAAATTCGGACCGCAGTACCAAACCCTCCCAATAGCTCTCTCTAGCCCATAGAAAAAAAACAATTGCTGCGAAAAAACAAATTATCCGAGCCCACGCCCAGTAGCTTTCTCTAGTCCAGTCCATTAATTAGGGATGAAAACGGAGCGAAATCTTTCCGACTTTTCCGCGGAAAAACGGAAACATAATGGAAATACGGAAACGGAAACGGAATTCTGCAAAACGAAAACGGAAACTTTTATGCGGAAACAGAAGCAAATATGGCAAGGCTTATTCCGGCGGAACTGCGACGGAAACGGAATTTCCGTTTCCGCTAATATGGAAGTTCCGTTTTTGTATGCTATGATTTGTAGCCCAACCAACGTTTAGGCCCAACAGCCCAACAGGCATATGAAGCGACCACGTTTACGTATATACAGGCAATTAGGCAAATACACATCTCATCTCCCCTTAATCGTCCTTCCCAAATCACAAACACTAGGGTTAGGGCTGATGACCAGCCGCCGCCGCCGCCGTGGTGCCGCCCACCTGTACTGATCGTCGCCGGCGAACGAGCTGCCCAACCGTCTCCTACGCCGCCGTGCTTGCCTCTGCCACCGCCATCCGTCAAGGACACCTCTGACGTCGATGCCGCCGGAGCTCTGCAACACTCACCGTCCCCGACGCCGACGCTGTTGAAGCTTGTCACGGCTGCTGACTGAACGGCTATCTGACATCAACACCGAAGCTCGTCGCGGGTAATCCCTACTCCTTAATCTCCATTTCTTTCATCTATGATGCGTGATGTCTAGTTGTCCAGTATGAAGTTTAGATGTTCACTTTGGTTTTGGCAGTGAGCAATTTGTTGTGTACTGTTACAGGTAGTCATCACAGAGTACAGTCCTATGGATAATTTTCAAAGTGCAAGTAGCAGTGCTAGTGTGAGCGTTAGTGCCACATCTCCTGGTTTGCTTGGATCATCAACGCAGCCTCCTAGTGATACTCCAAATCAATTAGCAATTGAAAATCCAAGTGTTGATTTGACGAATGAAACCGATGACACAGAGCCTTGTGCGAAGAGAAGTAAGAAATCCGCTCCAAGTCTCTTTGTTGCTTGAATTTATAAATATATATGTGTGAAACCTGATCATGTGCTTGTTGCTTGAATTTTTCTACATGTTTTAAGGGGTCTCTTTGTTCCGGCAAACATCCGCTTTCCGTTCCGTGACCGTGCCGTATTCGGTTCGTGTCTGTTTCCGACAATATCTGTTTTCATATTTGTTTCCGGGGTTTCCGTATTCGTTTCCGCTTCCGCAACAAAATATGGAAACAAATGTGGCACCACTCAGTTCCGTCCGTATTCGCGCCGTTTTCATCCCTACCATTAATAATTGATTCGAACCTCCTCGAAAAAAAAAACGACAGCACAACCCAAATAACAGACACGCTGCACAAAAAGGGCCAAACCCACCACACGCACGCATCACGATACAACAACTGATCGGACCGATATGGACCTGACTGAGACATAAGCTATGTCTCAGCTAGCAAAACTGAAAAAATAATACAGTATTGGATTGGAAAACGGAAAAGCGAAGCGAAAACCCTCACCTCCCCAGTCCCCACCCGAAAAGGAAAAGGAAAAGAGAGCCAAAACCCTCGCCCCGCAGCCAACCAACGCCGTCGCCGGCGGACGCCCCGGGCAACCACCAGTCGAGCCTCTCCTCCGCCGCTCGAGTCCTCTCATCCGCCTCGTACCACCGCCCCCCAGTCTTCGTCGTCTCCTACTTGCCAACTCCGTGCGCCAAACAAATCCCCACCGCCCTGCTCGCGCCGACCAGATCCATCCAATGGTGCTCTCCCCCACCTCCTTCCGCTTCGCCGCCCCGATGGACCCTTACGTCGCCGGCGGCACCACCCGACGCTCCAGCCGTCCTGACTGGGTCCTACTCCACAAGTCGGCGCGCATCTCCGGCCACCGGAACGCGACCACCGCCGAGTGCCACACCATCGAGGGCCAACCCATCCAGGTCTCCTTCTGGCTCGTCGACCCGCCAGGCGTCTCCTACTTCTCCGTCCACTGCCCCGACCCCAAGCACTTCGCCCGCGAGCCCCACATCCTCCGCGCCGACGCCGCCCTCGTCCTCTTCTCCGTCGACTTCGCCCCCGTTCCTGGACGGACATTCAGAGACCCTGGCCGGAGACGCAACAAGCGCTTCCTGTACAGAGCAGGCCCCGGGAAGCCGCCGTCGCTGCACCTCGTTCCGGACCCGGACATCGTCAGGCCGAACGGCGTGTACGCCCTCTTGCCCTGTGCCGACAGAGATGAGCACTATGCCGTGGTATTCCTTCACAGGAGATCGCTCCCGGAAGACAAGGCTAGGTACTACGATCTCCACGTCTTCTCGTCCGTGACGCGGGCATGGAGCAGCAAGGGCACCTTGCCGGGCTTATCTGAAGACGATCAGGATCTGCTGGCTCAAACCAGGCATGCCACCTACAAGGTGATCAAGGTCGGGACGAGCTCTCTGGGCTTTGTTGACCTCTCCTGGGGCATTCTTCTTGTCTGCGACGTCTTCGGCGAGTGTCCTGACATCAAGTACATCCCGTTACCCGCATCAAGGGTCTGCAACATGGACGAAGATGGCGAGCCTTACATTGCCCCGGATTACTGTTTTGACGTCTCTAGCTGCAACAGTTTGATCAAGTTCGTCGAGGTGAACAACAACAGGCGTCTCGCTCCTCGGGTCGCCTCCTCCAGGGCGACCTGGGAGCGCCCCAACCCGCGCCGCCGCCTCCTCCCCCCACCCCCACCTCCCCTCGTCGCCCTCCGAGGCCGCCGGCGGACAAAGGCCGCGCGGGGCCCGTGAAGGGGGCGGCGGGGACCTAGCGCCTCTCGTTCCCCAGCGCGGCGATTTGGAGGGAAGTCGTCCCCGCTGGAAACGGAGGTCGTCGCCGGTGCCGCCGGGAGCCGGTCGCGCCGCCTGATGCTTCGCCTCGCCTCCCGCGCCCCCTCCCCTTGTCCTCCGGCTTCTTCATCTCCCCGTGCGGCCTCCGCATCCTGGGCCCCTCCGGGCCCCGATGGGCTTGGCGGGCCTCGGCTGTGGCCGCCTCGCCCGTCGCCGGTCGCCGTCCATCTCCGTCCGGGCTGCTGGCCGGCGTCCTTGCCTCGGCCCGTTCCGCCGTCCCGGAGTCCAAGCCGGAGTTGAGCTCCCTGCTCCTGGTCCGGCGTTGCGCGGCCGATGCCCCCGCCTGTGCCGCCTCTGGTCGGGTCTGTGGCCCTTGGGGTTCACGATCCGGCCCTCTCCGTTGTGCGGGGGTGAGGATCCTCCGGCGCGCGGCCCTGCGGCTCCCCGTCTCCCACGAACTGCAGTGCTCGCCCCGCCTTGCTTCCGGTTCAGGTTTGGGCTCGGTGGCGCGTCTTGATGCCAGCTCCCGGGGAAACCCGTGCACATGCTCTGTGCGTGAGCAGACCACGGCGGCGCCTCCGGGCGTTGCTTACCTTGTTGGAGCCGTGGTGTTTGGAGCTGTTGCATTGCTCGCAACCCCGATGTGCAGGTGAGGTCCGAGCGAAAGCTCTGCGACGACCGCGCCTGTGGGCGTGGCTACCCTTCTTGAAGGCGTTGCAAGGACCCCTGCTCTTCGCCTTTGGACCGTGTGGCGTGTTGAGCTTGCTGTTTCTTGGGTTTATCCGGCAGCGAGGTTTTTGGCCTCGCAGTGCTGCCTTTTGGTGCTCTTGGCGTGCTTGTTGGCTGTGCAAGCTTGGCAAATATCCGATGGGGATGGTTGCGGCATTGTCGCGAGCTTCGTGTTGTTGGCGCGGTCTCGGTTGATCGGCCCCCTTCGGCGGCGAGGTCGCCTCCCCACGTGGCACTGGTGCTAGGCCAGAGTGCTTGGGGCTGCCCCTTTGGCTGAGGTCGGGGTCAAGGTTCGTGGCGCTGGTGCTAGGCCAGTCCCACTCGTTGGTCTCCGTTCGCTCCTGGTTCGCCAGCTTGTGGGGTAGTCGCCATGCAAGCAAGTGGTGGTGCTGCAATCTGCAATGTCTCGGGACCGGATGCCCTTCGACGGCGTCGGACGCACTCCTCAAGGCACTGTCCTACCCGTTTCCCTGGTGGTGGTCGTCATGCGAGCACGCCTGTTAGTGCTTCTCAAGTGCACCTGTGCCCCTCTCCCGCCCCCTTTGTGTGTGTGTTGGTGTGCGTTGTTTTTGTTTTGTCTTCTCTTCGTTCCTCCCTGTAAAAATCTGGTTCGCTTGAACCCATTAAACAGAAAATGAATACAATTCAGGTGGAGGGTCTTCTCCCTCACCCGGTGACCATTCAAAAAAAAAGTTCGTCGAGGTAGAGTTTGATGACCGTGATTGCAGGAGCTTGGGCAATCAAGGTTGGAAAGCCACCATATGGAATAGAGACATGTCTTTGGATGATGATTGGTGCGTGCGCTCATCGGTTAATGCTGCTAACATCTCAGTTGACCCAAGTTTTTCTGATTTACTGCCCCCCGAGCTGTGGAATGACAAGACCAAAGAACTAGAACTGAAGAAACTGGTTTTCTACAAACCCACGCTGAGCAACGACGACGATGACTTCCTTTACGTGATGTCTAAGTTGAATTGTGAAGACGACAAGGCCTGGGTCATCAGTGTTGACATGAAACATGCGGCTGTGCAAGAAACCGCGCCATATTCTACCAAAGGGTGTTCTCTTGATGTATCGCACTATCCATGCACCTTCCCCAAGTATCTAGAGCTGACACCAGGTGATTCTCCTTCTTGTTCCAGTATGAGCACTATTGACTGTGAACTCTTCGCGTCTATTACTTTTAGCCTTTGATCAACCTTGAAATCATGTAAGGTGAAACAACTGCTGATACTGTGAACAGAGGTTTAAGATGAACCATTAGGCCATTTCAATCATGATTTTTATTGAACTATCCTATGCCGAACTCTTTCTCTAGCTAAGTGCTTAAGTAGCTCTCCTCTGTAACTGTGGTTGTGCACTTGCACAGCTTATGGGACAATGGTGAGATTTGAAAGAAGAATAGAGTGCAACTTATATGGCCACTAGGTTTTTGCGCCCAAAGTTTGGTTCATGATCTGTTTGTGACTCAGTCCAATAGTTGTGAGAGGACTCAGGTTGAGGTCCTCCCCCATAAAAAAATCCCCTTGTGAAGTTATATGCATTTATTTGCCGATGTTTTGGTATGTAATAATTTTTTTGGTCTAACTTTTGCAGAGGATGACATGACCCAGAACTTTAAGAGGTAATTCATATATTGCTACCTTTACCTGTTTGACTATTTGATGTTTGCTTTGTACAACATCTTTCTGATTTTGTCTGCTGCTGCTACTTCTGTTGGATGTTTGTTGCCAGGATTAGTGTGGCAGACTGTGTTCTTCAAGTGATGTTGACTCAAGACTGGCTCATGGAACTTGGTAATTGATAAGTTCAAATCTTTATGTACTAGCCTTTTATTTGAATTGGTTGTAGTATACATGTGCAAGTATATATGTGCAACCAACATTTTTGTGTCCGTAAGTATAGTTCTATTAGAAGGAAGGGGAAAACCAAGATTTTACAGAGATTATGTACAGGCATGCTTTTGGCAGGGGTATCCAACATTTACCAAGTGAATGCTTAGTCTTGATCTAGAATAATTTCCGTACCAGTATCTGCAAATGTCTTCTCAGTTTAATCTGCAGCGTTACTCGAATTGCTTGCTCTAGTCATGTAAATAATCTTTGGATCTTTTTTTTTGAATTTTAACCACATATATTAGGTCAGCAGGCCGCCTCATTAAAACTCTGCCAATCCCTCACGGTACCCTGGTTAGGAAAAGAGTGCGTCCACCAACCTGCTGCCTTTAAATCACAACCACAGGAGTACAATCAGTCCTAAGACTGTGAACTAAGAAGTCCGGAGGTTCAGCATCCCATGAGAACGACCCCTCCTGAATACTCGCATACTTTGCACAGGAGTGGGCCGCCTGGTTTGCTTCACGTCGGACATGAACAATGGTAAAATACATGAAGGATAACACCATCTCACTAATCTCATCTAAAACTGATCTGATCCTAGAGCGGTCCTCCAATCTACCATGCCATATTCGGATCAGTTCTGTCGAGTCAACCTCAAAGATCACTCTAGTAAAACCTCTCCGAATAGCAAATGCAGCTGCATCTCTCAGTGCCAAAGCTTCCACCGTGAGAGGGTCAGAAATGCCTGCATAAATCTTGCATACAGCTCCCCTAAAAGAGAGAGCATCACGAGCAACAACACCAGTTGCCGCCATACCATTCTCCACCCGAATTGCTCCATCCGAATTGATCTTGATAGTACCAGCCGGTGGCTTTTGCCATTTACAAATCGGCTTACTCCGGTTGGGCAACTCCTTGACCTTTGGTAATTCTAAGGTCTGCAAGGTCTCTTTGACTAACTCCATAGTTTTAGCCGGGTTAAATCCAGCCTCACCATGCGTCAAATTATTCCTCGATGTCCATATCGAGTACATTACTGTGGTGATCACCGCGCTATCCTTTTGGTTGAACGAAGGTTCACAAAAATGTCCCTTGCCCAAGTCGAAGGATGAAGTCTTGGTAGCTTCACCAACATCTCTTTAGCAGTCTGCCAAAACAATTTTGCATGGCTACACTCCATCAGCGCATGCACCAAAGTTTCTGGTTCTGCTTTGCAAATCCCACAGGTGCTGTCTTTCATTATATGTCGCCGTGACAGAGTCCTATAATCTGGTAAAATACGTCGAAGAACTCTCCACCAGAACACATGCACCTTTGGGACAACTGGAAGCTTCCATAGACGCTCCATAGTTCACTGTCATTATCCGAAGATGACGGAACAACATCATGTTTTAACGCTTCCTCCTCCTGATTTCTGCCAACTAGAGTTCGATAAGCTGATCTAACTGAATAGATTCCTGACTTCTCCTTGGCCCAAGCAGTCCAGTCTGCTCCTACTGATTGTCGTAAAGGTATACTCAATATTGTATCAGCATCAGGAGCAAAGAAAAATTACGAATCAACGAAACATTCCACTGATGGTTCACAATTAACTCATCAACAGTGGTTAAATCCGTGTCTACCCGGCGGCCCATGGGCCGCATCGACCTCGAGTTCGGGATCCAGTTATCGTCCCAGATCGAGATAGTCTCTCCCGAGCCCACTCGCTTGATCAACCCCAATTTCAAAACTTCTCGTCCCGCCAAAACTGCCCTCCAGGTTCTAGACGCTGCTCGTGGGGTAGTCGCAGACATCAGATCCTGGTTGTGTAAATACCGTGTGCTCAAACCTGGGAACAAAGAGAAGTTGGGTTTGTAATAATCCTCCATGCTTGTTTCCCCAACAAAGCAATATTGAAGGCATGCATGTCTCGAAAACCCATGCCTCCTTGACTCTTTGGAATAGCAAGTTTATCCCATGCTATCCAATGCATTGCTCGTCTATCTAAATTTCCACTCCACCAAAACTGACCCATCATGGATGTAAGTTTCTCACGTGCCTTTGGATAGAAGGAAACAACTCATGCTATGGCACGGCTTTGCCTGAATCACTGATTTAATCAAAGCCTCTTTTCCCGGATATGCAAGTTTCTTCTCCGCCCAGCCATTAATCTTCCTCTTGAACTTTCAGCAATAACTCAAAAGCATCGCTGGTCAATCGGCCTACCGCTGTAGGCAACCCAAATACTTCTCACTAAAAGCTTCAGACTGGATATTCAAAATTTGCTTCACCGCTTCCCTGTGATCCGCAGGAGTACAAGGACTAAAGAAAATAGCACTCTTGTCCTTATTAACTTTCTGGCCCGAAGCCTCATTATAGATCGTCAAAATTTCATTCAATCTTGCCGCGCTGGATCCATTTGCATTGATGAAAATTAAACTATCATCAGCAAATAACAAGTGTGACACCCACGGAGCTCTATTGCAGACACGAACTCCTCTGTCAATAAAACCCGTGTTGTAGTGGTGAAGAAGCGCCGAAAAACCCTCTGAGCACATGAGGAATAAAATGGCGACACCGGATCACCTTGTCTAATGCCTCGTGAGGGAGAAAACGGATCCAGAAGAACACCATTCACCTTCACCGAGAAACTGACCGAAGAGATACATTTCATGATCACCTGAACTAACCGGAGAGGGAAGCCCAACTTCAACATCATAGCCTGAATAAAAGGCCACTCCACCCGGTCATAAGCCTTCATCATATCCAACTTAACTGCACAATGCCCTTTCTTTCCTTTCTTCTTCCTTTTCATAGAATGGATACTCTCGAATGCAACGAGAGCATTATCAGAAATCAACCTACCAGGAACGAAAGCACTCTGCTCTTGGCTAATAGTATATTCCAACACTGGCCTCATTCTGTTAGCCACTGTTTTTGTTGCAATTTTATAAACAACAGTGCATAAAGAAATAGGCCTATACTGTTTAATGGATTGGGGCTGTCGTACCTTAGGAATCAAAGTAATTGATGTGTCATTAATCCTTGCCGGCATTTCCCCACCATTCAAGAAACTCAATATCGCAGCACACAACTCTGGCCCAATTAAGTCCCAGTGTCGCTGATAAAAACCGGCTGTGAAGCCATCCACACCCGGTGCTTTCGAAGGATGCATCTGGAATAAAGCTCGTTTAATTTCCTCCTCTACGTATGGTTCCCCAAGCTTCTGCCTATCCTCCTGAAGCACCTTTTCTTGCACCAGATTTAACAGACCCCCCATATTTGGCGGACCATCCGAGGTGTAAAGGTTCTTGTAAAACCCCTGCACTTCTTCCTTAATGCTCTCTGGATCATTACACCACTCACCATCATCACGTTGAAGGTTTGTGATTGTATTCATTCTCCTCCGCTGAGACGCGTGAGCATGGAAATAAGCTGTATTGCGATCACCCAATTTTAGCCAATTTATTCTGGACCGCTGCTTAACCCAAATCTCCTCCTGAAAGAGAACTTCATTAATTCTTTCCATTAACTTTTTCCTCTGCCAAAGGGCCACGGCCCACGGAGGCTCGTCTTACCGGTCCAGTTCCCTCCGAAGATTATATAGTTTCTTTTTAAAATTCCCAAAGGTTGTGTCCCCCAGCTCGACAAGCCCTTTTCGACACTAGCTAGGGATTTGCAAAACCCTCTAGCCAGTCCCTTTCTCCGCCTGCTGCCAAAGATCACGTACCACTTTGTCATAATCCCCATGCGTTTGCCACACATTTTCATAGTGAAAAGTACGTCTCCCGGCAATTCTCTGTTGATTATATCTCTGAAGTTCAGTAACCACCATACAATGGTCTGACTCAACTGTGCTCACATGTTTTACTTTAACAACTTGGAACAGATTCAGCAATGCTTCATTGCGAAGGCTCGATCAATCCTTGCTTTGACATTTGCTTGCCCATTTGTGTTATCCCAAGTGTATGGTAAACCCGAGTAACCCAAATCTTGCAATTCACAATCCTCAGTAGCTTCCCGGAAAGCTCTCATTTGCCATTCTTCTCTCCCATGCTCACTAAAATGTTCCGTGGCATGCAGTGTCTCATTGAAATCACCACTACACAACCAAGGAAGATCTCGGAGCTGATGTAATCTACGCATCAAAGTCCACGTGTGATGACGATTTTCTCTGCACGACTCACTATACACACCAGTAAAGCGCCAAGGTGGTGAGGACCCATCCTTGCACTGTATCACCGCATCAATATGATGTAGGTTAGCGCCTTTAATATCCACGGTTATAGCTGATGACCAGAAAAGGCCCACTCCTCCACTCAAACCATCACTGTCGACAAATCTCCAGCAAACCGAAGTGCTAATAAGCTTCTCAACTCGTTTCGCCTCGATCTTTGTCTCCATAACAAAGAGCAAGTGGGATCTAATTGCTTCACAAAACCGCGAAGCTCCCGAACTGTCCGGTGGTTCCCAAGCCCCCGGAAGTTCGCACTTATACAATTCATTGATCCCGGCGTGGCTGCTGCGCAGCCGACGCCGATGAGCTCGTGTTGTTTATCGCCAGACGCTTCTTCTTTGGGTCCGGAGTAACTCCTGCCCTGTCACTCCTCTGGTCTACTTCTTCTCTCTTGTTGCCAGACAACTGTGGGTCATACATAGCCAGGTCTCTAACAGAATTCAGAGCGGCCGCCTTCTCTTCCTCGGACCCAGACTTCGGTGGAAGGGTTAACTTCCGACACACCTGGTTCGGTTTACCACCACGACCAACCAAGGGTCTACCTCTTCCTCTTGCATTCGTTTGTGTAGCACGAAAAGGCACGCTGCCTGATGTCTCTTCTCTATCCTGATCATCTTGATCATCAAACCTATGCTCATTTGCAGCAGTATAATCATCATATCCACCCTCTGCAAACGGAGGCCCCTTCTTTTTCTTCAAATCATTGGGAGCTCTCAGGAAAGCACCCCAAGGAAGCTCACCCTTTGCATCTCTTTCCGCTGGCACTGGGCATCCTATATCAGAGTGCCCAAGTAACCACAGGAAAAGCAAAAATATGGGAGGAACTCGTACTGGATGGCGTACCAAAAGGTTTTGTTTAGCTTCTTCGAGTCCAGTCCAACCCACCTCATGATTGGTTCCCCAACCTGAATAAAAACTCTTGCACGCAGGTACTGGGCACTGACAAGGCCATTCTTGTTTGTATCTAGCTTTACAAATTCTCCTACTTTCACGCAATTCTCGGTCCCCATACAACATTCAGTTTGTTATACGGAAGATCAAGCACAAAATCCATATCAGCAGTTTATCAAACCGTAGCTCAGAGGGACAGCTGCGGTTGTCAAAATTCTCAAGCACCACAGCAAACTTTGAGACAGTCCACAGTGATCTCTCCCAGATGCGGTCACGATCCCGCTCTGATCCCAGCTCGGCGATGAACATATTACGTCCACCGTCCCGGAAAAACAAGCCTTTAGGGTTTCCCCATGCAGGACGAAGAGCATCAAAGATCGTATTGATGGTGAACAATTTAGGCTCGGGGCCAGAATCTTCCCCGCAAGCATCCAGATCGGATATCCTGTCTCATCCTCATCATCGTCCACCAATCGCCTCCGCAGCAGTCAGTTTCAGATCATTCATCATGTCTTCCACAGAGACCTTCTTCTTTGTACCACTTCCTTCCGCCGAGGTCGCTCCCAGATGGAAGTTCCCGTCACCATCGGCTTTCGCCGACTTCCCCTTCTCAGCCGCCTCCGGCGCCTTAGCAGACGCCATGGACAGCAGCGTCACCACCCTCAACCCCGAATCACCGAGATCCAGGCGAAGATCGCTGCGCACCGACGATCACCGGCGGGCGCCGCCACAATCACTCGAGAAACCCTAATCGCCTCTGGGGAGGCGAAGCGTTATTC
The DNA here is from genome assembly GCA_947311845.1 of Poa pratensis. Taxonomy (NCBI): domain Eukaryota; kingdom Viridiplantae; phylum Streptophyta; class Magnoliopsida; order Poales; family Poaceae; genus Poa; species Poa pratensis. Next base: position 8,758,800 of record CAMZMU010000092.1, read on the forward strand.
TCGGGACCCAGGTCTACTTCGAAGTTGTCTGACCAATAATCTTTGGATCTTCTTCATGTGATTTCATCCTTTTTTGTGTGTTCTGTAACATTCTCAGTGAAAATATTATGCAAGTAAGTACTTTTGAATTGACTGTCATGACAAGAAGGTTTACATCTATATTTGGTCCCTTTGTAGATAAATGTTTGCAATCTGAGGGGGCAACTTACGATGAGTGCAGATCTTTACTTCACTCTTGGCCAGTATCATCTCTGCTTCTAGATATCCAAGAAGTAAGTTCTGCATGCATCATTGCTTCACAAGCTTGAATATCTGTATTCCCTCGTCAAACTATGCACAAATCTGTTGGCAGCGAGTGCAATTGTTATATTTCCATCGTGTCATTGCTTGATTCCAAATCTGAAGTCACTTGAATCCTTAAAAGAAAATCTTGATGCAGGTGTTAAAATATGCATCTGATTATGGTGAAGGCGAAACCACCTCAAATGCTGCTGATGTTTGTTCACAGTACGTGTGTGAGGAAACATATTTCAAATGCACTCACTGTGCAATCGACTTAGCCTCTTATGTCTGACTGTACTTTCTGTTCTTCCCTAGAGCCTTGGAAGATTTCGACGTGCTACTGAAGTCACCGAGTGACACATTGTCATGCACTCAAGCACTGAGGAGCAGAATAAGTATTGCCTTTGGAGCACTAGACAGGTTAGAAGATGAAAAAAAAAACCTCTCTACTATATTATCATCTGGAACAATCATTTACTGATGGGACGTTTTCCCAACTTTGTTAGTTTCCTGCGCACTGTGTCGCCAACCGTGAGGGTGCTCGCAGATGCCTGCCACCAGGAAAGACGGAGAGCTCAATCTGAACTTGGTCAGAAACCCAGCCAGACAAAGGATCGCCGTGATGAACGAGCAGATCATCGCCAACGATTGGAACGGGCGAAAAACCCTTCGTATTTGCTCATTATGTTTCGCCTTTCGTATTTGCTGATGCTTATATGTCTCCTCTGGGCTTACGTATTGACGCCGATTGTTCAGAAATTGTTAGGTCAGCAAGCTTCTGTGCAGTAGAGTTGGTATAGCTTCCCTTGATTTCTGTGCATGATAGAGGTGGCGCCTACTTTAGGCTTGACCTTCATATCTGGTGAACAAGATAGTATGTGGTGATGCTTGCTTTCAAAACTCTCAAATGTACAAAGAGACTGAACGTTAAACATGTGACTGTTGTATATAAGATGAGGTCGATACTTTGCAGTATCACATCACAATATATGGTACAACTTCAGAGGTAACTACAAAATTAAATCAAACCTAGAAGTACTTCAATATGAACTTCAGAAGTAACTACTAAATTAAACAGTTACAATAAATTATAATTTCTCCTTGCATACTAGTATCATGAGACTAGCGGTAGATTAATCCCAAGTACAAAAAATTGGCAACTGAAGAACACACTTTAGCATTGAACAAAATAATTTTATCAACGAACCCTGTCATATGCAACATGGGATTTATTTTTCAGTGCACAGAACTACGAATTTCATTTCATCATGAAGACTTGCACATATATAGAATACTTGGATATGCTTGTTGCCACATAATTTTTTCAAATAGTTTTTTTACTATATTTTCGAATTCCATACTGAGCCCAGAACGACATCGGGACCCAAAACTGCATTTCGTGTCACTCTTTTGTTCGGCCTCTCAATTGTTTTTAAGGCCGGGTCCGATGCGGTGTTTGTTCGGGTTGCTTTTTTTTGCGCAAAACAGTAAAATGTCGGTTATTTTCCATTCCGCGGGATATAAGAGGTCTCTAGCTATGCTCTGACATACACTTTTGTGGCTAGTGACTTGATACACTGCTCAAGGTTAGAATGACTATACTTCTTAATGCTGCCTTCCTTTTTTCTATGTAGTAATCGTTACTTAAGACAGTATTTTGTGTTTTAGATGGATGAAGAAACTCTGATATCTGGTACAGCAGATGGTGTGATCAGGTTTGAAATTAAACATGGTGCCTTTCCTGTCCTACTTCTGGTGCCTGCATATATAGGTTTATCAGTTTTGACAGCTGAATTAGGAAGAACGCAACCGCCCATGCATACGGGATAGATCTTATTCCGGCCGCGTGGCATAGGCCAGTTTAGGACGGGTGAACTTGCTGGAGATGGAGTCCTCAAGGAACTAACGTAGGATGGATTCGCGTGCCGTAGAGTCGTACACAACAAAAAGATACCCTCTCACCAACGTTTCTTGGAGAAGGCGTTCCTCTCGCTTTGGTGTATCTCGGCCGGAGCGCGGCAACGATGGCCCTGTCGGACCTGCAGGACGACCTGCTGCGGCGCATCCTCCACTTCACGCCTGCCAAGGAGGCCGCCTCCACGACCGCGCTCGCCCAGCGATGGCGTTCGCTGTGGCCCTCCTCGGGCGCCGTCAACCTGGACGACCAGATCAGTTCCAAGGACGGCGTGCTCCTGCGCGGCGCCCAGGCGGTTCTAGCCGTGAGCCGCGCCCATATCCGGAGGCTTAGCTTCCACCTGGAAGGCCAGACATAGAGATGGACGTCCTGGTATCCTGAGCGGCGTGTACCACAGTCGACGGACTCCATATACAATGTGCTCTCCAGCCCGGCGGCTCACGGCATTGAGGAGCTCCGCGTCATCTTCTCGCCCGGGTCCCTGCCGCTTGACTCCCTTCGTGTGCCCAATCTCACCATCCGCTCGAGTCTCTTCGCGTGCTGGACATCAGCACGTGCCACTGGCAGCCACACACCTCGCCGCCGGCGGAGCTTGCGCTTCCGCGGCTCGAGGCAATGCGCCTGCACCGGTGCAACTTGGAGGCCAAGGATCTGCAGGCCATGATCGACGCCGCGCCGCTCCTCACCACCCTGCAACTCTACGAGGTCCAGCTCGTAGGGATCGTCGGGCCATGCAAACGCATCCGCTGCCCTAGAGTCACCACCCTCGTGCTCGCAGACCTGTCCTGGCGGGAGAGCTCATCATGCCGAGGTGGCATGGAGCTAGACGCACCGATGCTGCGGAGCTTCACGTACAGGGGCCTCATCCGCCGCTTCTTGTTTGAGCCGCCCGCCACGGAGATCATCGCCAATGTGGACCTCCACTTCCTTGGCGATAACGAGCACCCACAGAGACACGATGAAACGTGCCGCCTCTTCTGGCTGTTCGTCAAGAACTTAAGCAACGTCAAGACCTTGAAGCTCAGGCTAGTCCATCTCGAGCACATCATCGTCGCCGACAAGAGGAACACGGCTAAGCTTTATACCCTAGGCGGTGATACCCTCTTCAGCAACCTCCGTCGTCTTGATCTGCAAGCGTTTTACACGCCCGGACGCAGGGCTGGAGGAGTAGCGTTTGCAACCTTTCTTCGTTGCTGCCCGGTGATCTCTGTCCTTGGTCTCACGCTGAGCACCCTGGACGGTGATCCTTCCAAAAGCGCTTCACATGTCCAAGAATTCTTAGATGAGAATGGGAAACAAGATTTATGCAAGTCCGTGGATCAATTCATACGTTTTCAAATCAAAACCGGTGATTTTCTTTGATGGAGAAGATGATGTTGTCCAATTTTTTAGATAAAGAATGTATATTAATATCGCGGAGATACAAATTACACCCAGCCTGTGCAACAACGCAATAACTAAAGCTATTATGGATGCACACAGCCGAAAGACAATAAGAAGAAGAAATAAAAAGAAAAGCCTCGCTACAGAGTTACAGTCCTTGCAGCAGCCGCACAACCACCACCAAGACACCACCTGATGTCAAATTCTTCAAAAACAGCGCCTTCAAGAAGAACAGTGACAGCCACAACCAATTAAGTCCAGACCTTGGATTTTCACCCTGAAAATAGTTCCCGCTCTCAAAACAATGTCTTCAGCAAGACCATTGCTAGGCACAACCAATTAAGGCCAGACCTTAGGTTTTCACCCTGAAAGGTAGGACTTTGAACTTCACCTGTGATGTTGCCCCCCACTAACATACCGCTGCTCTGCCTCCTACAACTTCAAGCAAGTTCCTCATCTCCGCAAAGGCTCCAATCACCATTTGCTAGTCCTTTAATCTCAGCTTTCATGACATTCCCCGCCTCTGGCTACACCATGGATTTGCCCATGATGGCACAGAAGCAGAGCTTCATGCCGCTCCCTCCGGCGCGACCGAATCCCTCCGATCCAGCAATCTCTAGGAATTAGCACATGAAAGATCACTGACGGAGCCTTCCGAAACTCGACACTCTTGCCAGATCAAGGTACCGGCATCAGGCAGATCTTCATCTTGACGTGATTCGGAACCAAGAACCACCACCTTTATTCGCAAGACCAACGGCCCCCACGCCGCCGGTTAACTCCAGCCGGACTGGACCACGTCCGGTGAAGGACAAGACCACCACCACCATGCCCGGAGCAGCTGCTCGAGGCGTCCTCGACGATGCGAAAATGGCCCCGGATAGCCTACACACCGTCGTCGACGTAGCAGCGGAGGTGCGCGAGATCGAGGTCCGATCTAGACCCAGCGGGCCGAGATCCATCACATCACCCGCTCTGCCCCTGTCTACTAGCGCCGCCGCCGGTCGTCGCTTGTCTAGATCGCCGCCATCCGCGCCGCCTTCGCTGGAGAGGAAGGGCAGATCGCCGCCGCCCCGGCCCATCCGACGACCGAGGAGACCACCGCTGCCGCCGCGCCACACGGGCCTTTGCCCAGCGACGCCTATGTCAGCGGCGACAGAGAGGAGGGGCGCGAGGGGAGGCTTGAAGGGCGGCGCGGCGCCGCCGCCTCGGGGGAGGGAGGGTTGGTCGCACTGAAGACAATGATGATGATGTTGTCTATATATATTGTCATCGTTTCTCACACCCCTAGCTAGTTTGTGTCGGCATTCTTTCAAGTTTCAAGTTGACACAGTTTGCACGAGTAGAAAGTAAGAAACACGTTAAGTATAATATGTTTTGTGGTCTTAATTAGTTCTCTTTACGTCGAAATAGGCTTTCGCACCACTTTATAAATAAAGCAACGACCATACAACTCGGCATAAAATCGACACATCACCTGACGCCACACCTCACACACACCCAAGGCGAGATACAAAGGTGCTAAGAACAGCTACGCCACCTCAAAAGAAGACGATGATGCGTCCCACAAATGATGCACTCCCAAGACGTGCCTTCAGGAAGGGCACGACACCGAAATGCCGCCACCGCCGGATCCAAAGGATCAGGGTTTTCACCCGGAGTGACCCGAGCGGAAGATAACCACGACGACGCCGTCACGAAGGAGGCGATGTCCACAGATGTTGTCGTCGTCAGCCTGGCCAAAGCCAGGCAATGTCTTCACCCGCCAAACTCTGATCCGACTCTGAAGGATGGTGGAAGACATAGCCGTACCACCCTAGCCATACGTCGAACACTAGCCACTACTCTGCCCAGTGGCGGAGCCACACTATATCTGTGTAGTCAAGTGTCTACACCGTTTTTTTTTTTGAAATTGCAAGAAGATTTCATGTAAAATAATAGAAAATAATATGAATACGTGTATTTGACTACACAGTTTTACACTGACTACACAGTGTTAAAGTTCTGGCTCCGCCACATACTCTGCCCACGGATATGACAGCCAGCCTGCGCCCAAGGCATGCATGAGCTCCGCCGACGAGCACCATGGCTCCAAGTGGTTGTATGGGAGAAGCGACCTCTCAAGGGAATAAGCGCAACCAGTCATCACCACGGGATCGCCACGATGAACGAGTATTTCCGGATGGAGTAAGTAGAATACTTTGGATATGCTTGTTGCCACTTTTTCGGAAAATTTACAATTTTTATTTTATTTTGAATTCCCTACTCGGCCAGGAGGACATCGGGAGCCAAAACTGCATTCCGTGTTATTCTCCTGTTCAGCAGGTACGGTTTCCATTTTCTTGTTTGAGCGAATGGATGTGTTATCCTAAGAAAAAAAAGCGAAAGGATGTGAAAATGGAAGAAACAGTTCAGCCTTGTTTTTTTCTCAGATAATGGCCGGAATTCATTGGGCTGGAACGAAATGGCCCAAGCCCAAATAGAACAGAGGAATGAGAAAAGAAGGGTTTTGCTTCCCTCTGATTCGCGTCGCCGCCGTTCCACAAGGCTGTGAGAGACCATGGCGGCGCTCTACCGCCGTCTCCACCTCCTACGCCGCCTCTCCCACGCCCAGCCCCACCTCCTCCCTCCCTTCCCCAAGCCCGCCCTCGCCGCCGCTCTCCTCCCTCCCTCCCGCCACTTCTCATTCGCCTCCGCCGAGGACGCCGCCGCCGAGCGCCGCCGCCGCAAGCGCCAGCTCCGCATCGAGCCGCCGCTCCACGCGCACCGCCGAGACCCCTCCTCCTCCCCGCCGCCGCCCCCGCGCGACCCCAAGGCGCCCCGCCTCCCCGAGACCACCTCCTCCCTCGTCGGCCCGCGCCTCAGCCTCCACAACCGCGTCCAGTCCCTCCTCCGCTCCGGCGACCTCGACGGCGCCTCGGCCGCCGCCCGCGCCGACCTCTCCTCCCGCGTCCGCCCCACCGTCTTCACCTGCACGGCCGTCGTCGCCGCCTTGGCCCGCGCCGGCCGCCACGACGCCGCCGTCGCCCTCTTCGACGCCTTCTTCCGCCGCGCCAACATCGTCCCCAACGTCGTCTCCTACAACACGCTCATCCTCGCGCACTGCGAGTCCGGCCGCGTCGACAAGGCGCTCCAGGCCTACCAGGAGATGCTCGACGGCGTCACCTCCTTCCCCCCATCCGCCGTCTCCTACCGTCACCTCACCAAGGGCCTCGTCGCCGCCGGCCGCATCCAGGACGCCCTCGAGCTCCTCCACAACATGTTCCACCGCGGCCACGGCGCCGATTCTATCGTCTACAAGAACCTCATCGACGGCTACATCGGCCTCGACGACTGGGACAAGGCCTTCGAGCTCTTCGACGAGCTCCAGGAGAAGGCCAGCGTCTACGACGGCGTCGTGCACACTAGCTTCATGGAGGGGTACTGGAAGAAAGGCATGGACAAGGAGGCCATGGAGAATTACAAGTCTCTGCTTGACAGGAACTTCAAGATGACGCCCGCCACCTGCAACGTGCTGCTCGAGACGCTCTTCAGACACGACAAGCACACAGAGGCGAACGACCTGTGGGAGACCATGATTGACAACCACACCCCGCCGAGTTTCATCGGCATGAACAGCGAGTCATACAATGTCATGGTCAACCAGTGCTTCAAGGAGGGCAAATTCCACGAGGCCATCGAGGTCTTCCACCGCCAGCCCAGGAGGCTCGTCCAGATGGACGTCGCTTGCTTCAACAACATCATCGGGAAGCTGTGTGAGAACGGGATGCTCGCAGAGGCGGAGAAGCTCTTCCAGGAGATGGAGAGCAAGTCGGTGCTACCAGATGTGTACACCTACACTTACATGGTCGACTCCTTCTTCAAGGAAGCTCGTGTGGATGACACACTGCAGTACTTCTACAAAATGGCGGATGGGAGGGAGCATGGCCCAAAGTTTAATATCGGCTTCTTCAATCGGATGTTTCAAGGACTTTCAGAAGCTGGACGGATTGATGATGCCTTGAAGGTGTACGGAAGGATGCCTGACAAGGAGATCAAGCCAAACACAACCACTTTTGAGATCCTGGTTAAGGCATTGTGCAAGGAAGGGGAATTGGGTAGAGCACTGGACCTGGTCAGGGATATGGCGAGAGGTGGTGTTGTCCATACTCCTGAGCTCCGGGAGTCTGTCAGTGAGATTTTCAAGAATGCTGATCGACACAAAGAGATCGAGAAAGCTTTTGAAGAAAAACCAGTGCCACTGCCTCCTCAGCCAAGACCAGAGTTGCGTCCTCACAGTTCACCTCAGGGTCTATCAGGATTTGCATCTAATCAGACACGGGGCAGCTACACACCTCACCAAGGCCAACCAGGCTCTGGTTCTCCTCAACCGTTTCATCCTCGCAATGGTGCATCTCAAGTGCAGCAGCCCGAGTGGATGTCTCTTAAACCTCAGCAGCCCGTGTATGGAAACCAACAGGTTGAAAAAGAAGAAGTTGCTGCTTCCGATAAATGGCAGCAGGGTCTTCCTTCTCAAGAAAAACAACCTGGGGTTTCCCTGCCCCAAGATCAGCAGCCAGAATCTGGTAGCTCTCGTCCTTGGCAGCAAGCAGTTGGTTCTTCTCAAGTGCAGCAACCTTATTTTGGCTCAGCTCCACTGGTGCAGCCTGGATTTGGTACTCGGCCACAACAACCAACACATACCACTCATCAGGCTCAACATGCTGGGTTTGGCACATCTCGTCCATGGCAGACATCGTATGGTGCTAATCAAGCCCAACAGACAGACCATGGTGCTCATCAAGCACAACAGCAAGACCATGGTGCTCATCAAGCACAGCAGCAAGCAGTTGGTTCTTCTCAAGTGCAGCAACTTTATTTTGGCTCAGCTCCACTGGTGCAGCCTGGATTTGGTACTCGGCCACAACAACCAACACATACCACTCATCAGGCTCAACATGCTGGGTTTGGCACATCTCGTCCATGGCAGACATCGTATGGTGCTAATCAAGCCCAACAGACAGGCCAAAGCGCTCATCAAGCGCAACAGCGAGACCATGGTGCTCATCAAGCGCAACAGCCAGACCATGGTGCTCATCAAGTGCAACAGCCTGTGTATGGCACATCTCATCCGTGGCAGACATCCTATGATGCTAATCAAGCGCAACAGCCAGGCCATGGCGCTCATCAAACACAACAGCAAGACCATGGTGCTCATCAAGCACAGCAGCAAGCACAACATCCCAGGTATGGCGCTCATCAAACGCAGCAGCTTGGGTATGGGGCTCATCAGGCACAACAGCCTACGGATGGTGATCATCAAGCGCAGCGGCCTGGGCATGGGGCTCATCAGCCATCACGGCCATCGTTTGGCTACACAGGAAATGAGCATGATCAGCTTGGATCTCCTCAGGGTGCAACATTTGGCACTCAGCCACAGCAGGACTTCAGTGCTCTGTCCCCAAACGACATGGCTATCAAATACAGTCAGCGTTACTAGGTTTTTCGCAACCTTGGGCTCCAAACAAAATTCGCCCAAGTTAATGATCAGGTACGACATGTGGCCCAATTTAAATAGCGCTTGTGCCGTTTGTCTTTTTCATGTTTGCAACTATTTGATCTTTTTTTGAGACCCCAAGGGATGCTTATGGTGCGCTATTTGCAGGAAATTGTCAACAAGTTTGTTGTCTTTGTTCACAACAAGCTGTTGCAGGATGGAATGGTCTGTTAGTGGATTGACAGCTGGAAGTAGGCTATTAAGTGGACCGGTTTCTAGTAATTTTAAGCTTGTTTGTCATTATTGCGCATTTGACCAATAAACCATTGTTGGTCAATATAGGATTGTAATAATTGGGAATGATAATTTACGATGAGTTTGGGTCATCATATCCACCTGAACAATTAAGGGATTTAGCAGTATGAGAAATTTTGTTTGGAGTTCCTTACATGTTGTATGAATCTGGGTAGTGAGTAGAATTGATATTGATAGTATTTTATCACAGAGATGTCCGCTGCATGGAGTGTTATTTCTTTCAGTTTTGGTTCCATAACATGTTTTTTGTTCAAAATTCACTCAGAAGTAGAAACTGGGCTCGTATACCTGTTATTTGGTAGTTGGCACTGCACGTTCACAATAGGGCCGATGCAAGGTTTTGTATTTGAATCAGATGATGGTTGATGCTATTGGCAACCTTATTTTTGGGTGTCTGCACAAGGTTCAACTTTTCTGAGGAAACAACATGTGTAGTTGTCTAGTTGATGTTAAATATAGCTGAAACTATTCATATCATGTAGCAGTGGCTCATGTCCTCTGCTGTTCGCACGTGTTAGTCATGTCTTGCATATCTCAGCTCTTCTCAAGTTACTCTTTAGCCGCTGTTACTTATATCCACTGTTTGATGTTTGCTTTGCATCACATCTTGTTGATTTCTGCTGCTGCTGCTTATGTTGGATGCCTGTCGCCAGGATTGGTGTGGCCACTGTATTATGGAAGTGCTGCTGACTCAAGAATGGCACATGGAAGTTGGTAATTGACAAGTCCACTTCTTGATATACTAGCTTTTTACTGGCTATAGTTGTAATATAGATGTGCTAGTGCAGATGTGCAACTAACATTCTCACCAAGTGCATGCTTAGAGTTTTGATCTAGAACTAATTTCCTTACCACCATCTGCAAATATCTAAATGCTTGTTCAAGTCATGCACAGTATCTTTGGTATTTTTGTGTGAGTTCACCCTTCATTTGCGTGCCCTGTATCTTTCTCAGTGAAATTTTTAAGCAAGTTCAGACCTTGAAGTATTATCGAAGCATTATTTGACGCTGTAGATACAAGTTGTTGTGAACTTACTATCTTGACGAGTAGATTCACATCTGTATGGTCCTTTGCAGATGAATGCTTGGAATTTGAGAGGTGGCAGATCACTACCTCTCTTGTAGATATCCAAGAAGTCACAGTTTTCTTGGCTCATAGACTTGGTCCAGGGTTTCACATTATGAGTGAATCATGTTCGTTTTGCCAACCATTTGTCAGAAACTTTGCCTTCTTTTGTTTCTTTAAACTAATGCACACAATTTTGGTTCCACAACTTCATGTTTTATGTGGGTCCCATTAAACTCTGCACAAAGCTGTTGGTAGTGTATTTAATTCCCGCAGCAGCTCGGTCCTTGATTCGAAATCATGAACTCTGAAGCTTACTTGAGTCCTAAAAAAATCGTGATGCAGCTGGTAAAATATTGCTTCCCACAGTGGTCAAGGCAAAACCGCCTCCAAAGCTTTCAGATTTTTGCCCACTGTTTATACACATTTTCTAAGGTACTTGTTTGCACTTTGCAGAATGAACCTAGCCTTTTTATCCATGTTCAAAAAAGCGGTAAGCGAGCGGTAAGGCTCCGATCAGAGGAACTACAGCTTAAGCGATGCTTAAGCGTTTTGTACGGATATGTACGGAGAGAAAAATAGGGAAGCAATTTTAGGCATACATTAGCCTAAAATACTTGTATTTTATATATACTAAACATGTAATGCTAATTTTGAAGGAAGAATGTGGAGCACACACACACAGAAACCTCTCTGCCAGCACACCCAGCAGCAGCACACAGCCAAACACGCACGACAAGCCTCTCTGCCATACACGCACCTAGGCACCCAGCAGTCCAGCACACACAGCCTCACACCAAATCGACAGGCTCGCTGCCCCGCACACTCCATGCTCCAGCACAAACCGCTAGTTCTCCACGCACAACCCGCTCTGCCTCCAAATCGAAAGAGAGTGCCTCCAAATCGAAAGAGAAGGCAAGTGCACAGGAGTAGGAATTACCTGAGGCGGCGAGGTGGCGAGGTCACGTCGGAGTGAGGAGTGGCGGAGGATAAGTTCCAGGTCGGGGTAGCATCCAGGTCGAGGGGGTAGATCTACCCGGCGGCCGACGCACAAGAAGGAGGAGGAGAGGAGTGAGCAGATCAAACTGGCGGCTGGAGAGGAACTTGAACGGCGGCATGGATGGAGCTTGACCGGAGGCGCTTGAGAGCTCCAATGGCGCCGCCTCCCTCTGTTCTCTCTCGACCTGAGAGTGGAAGTGGCCGATTGGGGGAATTCCTAACCCTAACTATCAGTTTCTCTCTCTCTCTTATGCCGTTTCCCTCTATTTCCCCTCCCAATTTTTCATCTCCCGCCGCCGACTACCATCGAGGTCTAGCGCTCAGCCACCGCGTTTCTTCGATTCCGCGCCGCTCCAGGATGAGGAAGCGTATGCGAAGAAGAAAGCGGACCGCTTTTTACCGCTCGACGCTTAATGGGCCGGTCAGGCCCAAAGCGAAGCGTTTTGCGAACGATGCGCTCGCTTTTGCGCTTAAGTGTACGCTTTAAACCGCTTTTTTGAACATGGCTTTTTATATCTGACCAAGATGTCAGTTGTTTCCTAGAGCCCTGGAAGTTTTCGACGTGCTGATATCCAAGTCACCGAGTGATCCACCATCATCTACTGAAGCCCTAGGGAGCGAAATCGGTATTGACCTTCCAGCTTTAGACGAGTTAGAAAATGATACTTTGTAATCAAAACCGACAATTTGGTGATGGTAGATTTTTCATCTTATCAGTAGTATCTTGCACATTGTGCTGCCAACTGTGAAGGCCATCCACGAAGTGGTTGCAAGGGAGGTCTGACCCCAGTAAATCTCCAGGGATGAGCAGAACCAGGGGATGATTGTGAGGAAGTAGGGTGTGCTTGGCATCAGCAATGACGGATTAGCTACAGGCTCACTAGCAGTTGACAGTGGTAAACTCTTTGCCTGTATCACTTTGGTTTTGCATTTGAGTTCATAAAACTCTGTTTATCCAAAAAAAATCTGCATGCCCTTGTTACATAAAAAAAAAATCTATCTCTTAATTGTTTTTCCACAGATCAGTTGAGTACGAAATATAATTCATAGCTAGATTGAAACGGGCAGCTAGCAGCCCCCGAGAGCCGTAGAGCTAGTACCCGAGGATTCTGTTGGAAAGCTTGAGCAACGGCTGCAGCGCGTTTGGCGCGAATTTCCTCGCAAACAGAAAACAAACCTCCTCCGGCTGCCCATTGTACATACACCTGTTCTTCTCCTTCCCCACCAGCCTCTCCAGAAACTCCTCCCCCACATCCTTCGCACCAAAACTCGCCGGATGGGCGCCGCCACGGCTCCAATCGACCCAAGTCACGCTGCGGTTCGCGACGCTCCTAGGCGCCTCGATGGTGAGCACCGTAGGGAGGTAGTGCTCGTCTACGTAACAATTCGGCAGACACTCCTCCCGGAATCTTGGGTAGTAGTGGCCATCGGCGACCACGAACACGGCAAGGGATCGGTGGAGCTCGAACCACTGTGTGCCCTTGCGCCATCGCGAGACAGGCACAACGGGGTCCAGGCCGGCGGGATACCTACCAAGGCCATCCTTGCCTGGGTCGTCGAAGACGGCGACGAAGCTGTGGACAGAGCGGGTTAGGTAGGCGTGGATGGTGGTTAGAGGGTGGAGAGGGATGCATGACTCGGAGACGAGGACGAAGCGCTCGTTGTCGAGGTCGAGCAGCGCGTTCGCCAGGAGCCGCCGCTCCGCGTCTACCACACTCGGCATCCCCCACTCCGTGGTCTGCAACATAAAACGCAAAATTTATACACATTGCTTGTATTGTGGAACTAGAATCCATAAGTCGTTTCATGGCAAGTTATGTGAAAAATATTACTCCCGAAAAGTCACATTGTAGCCCGGTTTTTGATTTTTTTTAAATCACCATTATAAAGTTTCGAAAAATTCCGAAAAAATATGAGATGTTTAAAGTTTCAACTTGAAATAAGTTGTACTCCGGTCTGCATGAAAATGTCTAATCCTGACAATTTTGGGAGATTTTGAATCTTTCACTCTTCACCACCCCAGATTCAGAAATTTGTCATTTCTACACAGCATAAAATACAGAATGTTTCACATTTATTTTTTCACATTGGTAGAAATCATCATCATCTACGTCTAGAACTATTTTCAGATTTTTTGTAAATTTAAAACTGTAGATTTTGAATTTTCAAAATACTGGGCTACATGTAGCCCGGGAGACAAAACACCTCACTCTCCTTGCCCATAATATCTTTGACGGTGATTTTTCTTACAACGCGGCGATATCACACCTAGTTGGATCCACCAACTATTATAACCGTCGAATTTGCATCCAACAACAATATGAATTCTACTAATTGATGTGTTGATAAAATGAAAAATCATGTTAATGCGTGGTTTTTGTTGTTGTTAATATACGTTCAGAAATTTCTTGTTAGTGCATGAATAAAAAAATAAATTACATAAAACAAAAATATTGATAATGCTTTGATATTTGAAAAACCATTAATAATTTGTGCAAGCGGGGACATCCAAACTATGCGTAGTTGCAATTTTCCAAATTTTACCTTCTTTTATCGTTTCAATATTTCCATGACACTTATGGCTGCATGTCATCATTACACTTACAGTGCATTTGTATGGGTTTTGCCAAGTTTTTTTCCCATGCAATATTTTGGAAAGAAAGGCCTAGGCGGCGTACCTTGCTGGGGACCTGGCGGCGGTGAAACGGCGACGACGGCGGGAAGTCGAGGCGGTATCCCGGCGTGGTGTGGACGTACACGGAGAAGAGTTCCCTGCCGCTTCCGGCGGTGCCGTCATCGTCGAAGAACCTCTCCCAAAGCGGCGCCAGCGGCAGCGCGCCGCGCGTCATGAAGAGGAACGCCACCTTCCTCGGCGCGGATGGCCGCGGCGGCGGCGCGGCCCGGGGCTCGAACGACGCCGCCCACAGAAGCTCCTCGTCGCTCATGTTGTGCCACGCGCTCTTGGACGGCAGCGCGCCCACCACGGCTCATCCTCCGCGCACGGCGCCGATCTCCCGGCCGCGAGGAGGACGCCGGGGACGGCGAGACTCGGGATGCGGTAGTAGCTGGAGGCGGCCCCGCGGCCGCCGCCGAGGAAGAAGAAGAACGCGGTGGCGAGTGCCGCAAAGAGGAGCAGCTGCCTGACGAGCTTCACCGGGAAGCTCCTCGCCGTCGTGGAGCCCTCTTTGCCGTTGCTGCTGTCGACCACCACCGCTCCTCCCGGCATGCTGCTGAGCTCAAGAATCCGAACAAAAAAATAGTCAGTAACAACGTGCGGTTTCTGCCAGCAGTTCGATCTAGGAGTAAAAAACTTGACAAAAATTTGGTAGCAAAGAATGGAGCGATCAATCTATCAGTAAGACAGTAAAGAGCATCAGGGGCGGTGAGGATTCGATTCCTTCCTTGACCGGGGAAACATGCAAATCGAATCACGAAGAACATCGATTCGCTAAGCTTTGACTTACCCGGTCTGTCTGTCAGCCGCCCATCCAAGAACAGCAAAAACAAAAGGACATCAATACTATACTAATCTATCCAATTAACAAAGATACTGCTGCAATTAAGGTGATTAAATGCGAATGGTTTGAGACCTAGGAGGAGGTGCTTCCGGCATGTGCTCTCGTGTTCTTCAACCAAGGATCAGCAACAAGGATGGTGCGTCTGATCTCCGGAGTGCACGATCTCCTTGGACGGAACCGGTGGCGATTATATAGCGAAAATGGAGGGTAGCTAGGTTCGTCGCTAAGCTAAATTGACTTTATGTGGTCTTGTGCAATTCAAGTTCATGTACCCAATGCTTAACAAAATAATAAAAAATGACTAATAGAGAAAAAGTACGAGGTACCTTTATAATTTGCACAAATAACTTAAAAAATGGGCCAAATATCATGTGACCTGGACGAAAAATTTCAAAAAAATAGCGAAACAATACTGTGTTGAATGGCCAATTTCCAAAATGATTACAACATACTACTAAAAGCAACTCTAATTAAATCGCCAATATCGTAGCCTCCAAAATCGATATGTAGCGTCCTCCCGAATATCTTGAAGTCACCGGATGCAACTCAGGTCCGAAAAACCAAGTCTGCAAAAAAAAAAAAAAATCTTGCATGCGCCCCCCACTTGTCATTAGTTACCTTTTTACTGTAGTTATCAATTCCCAGCATATCCTAGCTTCACATGCAAGTGGGCTGAAATGTCCTTCACGCCAGAGCGGCCTCCAAAGTTGGCTCGTGGACTACTAATATGGATCATGAAAGGGTAAATATGGAGGGAGCTCCAAATTATGATGATGCAGGATGGTGATTCAGCTAGACTGGCTTTTTGGCCAAAAAGAGGAATCCCGTGCTAGGTTGGGGAATTGGAGTGGGGATTGACATCGCTCAATTAGCTGCAAAAAAGCGCCCCAAGTCACCTTGATTGCAATCACAAGAATGATGACTACCGTTTTCTTCTTTTGAAAACCTATTGACAAATACTCCATTTTTTTTAATCTCAAACTCAATCTATATCTCTTATGAAAAGTAAAAACCCACTAACATGCATTAATTATTATTTTTTTATCTCAACATGTAAGTTATCCACATCATACATTCTATTAGTCAATCAATTATCCATGCATGTCGTATCAACTAATATTTATTAAAGCGCGAACAAGGGAAGCGACCCATTCCCATTCGATTGTCATACACTGTCATCTCTCCCCTTCTTTTGCTCTTTCCTTGCCCCTCATTGTTTCCCCCTAATTCCTCTTTTCCTCCAGAAGCTGCAAGATCTTCCGCAGGATGCAACTGACAACTGCGAAGCTATCGCTTTACCTCCACATGACATGCATCCGAACCTACATGGACTGACAAGACAGCTGTCTATGTTGGAGCATTGGCCATGCCATTAATCACTACATGCATACTACACATCATACATTTCTTAAACCATCCAATTGTTCATATTAATAATTTATAATACACACTCATTTCATGTCAATTAAATTTAGTGTCTCGACTATGATCAATTTAATTTTTCATATTCTTTTAGACAAAATAATGTACCATGTATGTTATACCCTTTTGTTTACACAATTTAGTTTCTAAAGGTATCCCGCTGCCGCGAGGGTATCTTCTAGTTACTCAATACAAACAAATCAATTGGTAGACTTAAAACGGGTAGACTTAAAATTAATGAATTAAAGTGTTGCCGAGCTGGCTAGTCCCTTTCAATTTTGTGTGCAGTGCATTATAAAGGCTGCAAGAGTCCCCATGAGTCCCTGATCACCGAGAACTGCTCATCGTGTGGATGTGTCTTCTGGCAATTCGTAGCGGCTTAGCAGGACGAGAGTTCATGCCATCTATCTGTCGTGCCACGTTGCGTGTGTGCGCTGGCAAAAATAACTATATAATTCTTTTGGCATCTCTCTATATCTCCGTTAGCGCCATTCTAGCGCCATAAGGCCCAAGTGGAAACCAAGCTGTGGAAAACCGGTTCGGTTGCTTCCGCTTCTTCTTCCTGTTGAACACATGCAGTTTGCCACGTACATGAGAAGATCAATATCCATGGTTGAGAAACTCTAGCATGTATATTTGATATTTCTCCACAAAATTGAAGGGTAGGCTTGATAGCTCTATTTTTTATCACATTTTCAAAGATGTTTTTCGTTGGTTTTGCTATCATTTTGTTTTGCTCTCACACTAACCCAAACACTTAGTTGTTTGGAGAACTTTGATTTTCCTTCTGCTGTGCAGAAATTACGTCATCTAGGAAGGAAATGGAGTCATATCTGAAATAACAGGAGCAAATCATGCATTTTTCCTTTTGAAAGAAAATCCAGCCGAGGTCAAACTCAACTTAACGAGTCACGGTACAGTCGGGCTTGACCATACCGGCGACCGTACCATGCTCCACCGCCTTCGCCTCGTCAAAAGCAGAAAATTTCGTGAAGGAGAGGTAGGCAGAAAACTTACAGAGCATCGACGAGAACATCCAGAACCAAGAAGAGTGGATCTAGAGGGAAGATCTAGCTGTCGGACCTATCCCTACGATCCAGCTCTTCAACAGCCATCACTCCACCATCGTCATCCTCCCCACTAGAGAGAGAGATTCATCTTTGTAAGGCTAGGGTTTGTAAAACTCCACTTTAGATTGAACTTGAGATATTGTTTGGTTGATCTCCAACTATTGTGCAATCCTACGGTAATATTGAGATGAACCCTATTTCTATCATTATCAAGTCTATGATTATTTATCTCATGTGCGAGTAAATCCCATGGGCGTGGGAGATGTAGGGGATTGGTGAGATGTGTTTGTGCTTATCCATTTTATTATTTGTGAGAGCTTTCTAATCATTGTCTGCTGGATTGTTTATCTATGGTTTACCTAATGCTTGTTGTCTAGGGCCCGGGCAACATGATCTAATGACCCTACATAGGTAATCACTTGTTGCTTTAGTGAATCCATGACCCCTAAAGTGACAGATGGGGATATCTGCGAGGAACAAGGACTACTCGAGGATAACGGGAAGCCACCGACCCTAATGCGTTGCTCCGGTTTCATGAGAGTGGAACCTTAAATGTTGATGCTGACCATGATTGTGGTAATAGTAGGCAGGACAATAGTATCAAATGAGACCGACATGATATTTCGGTGATACAAGGGCAACCCGCCTACCGAGTATTCAACGAGCAGAATTTACCTTACATTTCCATCACCACCAAGGCAAACTCACTATCACCATGAACCGCATCATCCCTGGGCCTTCCTCCATTATAAGCGGTAAAACCGTTTGTGACTCTCTTTTCATTTTTAGTTTGCAACAACAAAAACCATTTCCATAATTCACATCACCATTTTCCATTGTTTAAGTCTAAAAAATCTTGTAGTCAACGCATTCAAGTCTGACACCTTGGGTGTGACAGAAGCAGCCATAAGAAAAAATCCCCAATCAACTCTCTTGGGACGATATAAATCGGGAGTTTACTTCCACGAAAGTGTGCTGATAATGAACATGTGCACTTGCAGGTATCAAGGCTCGAGCCTCATGAAGCTACCCGGTAAAATTGCCACTGTCAGAAACCCTAATTGTAGGCATGACTCAGGTTTGAGATGACGAAAAGGTGACCCTTAATGTATCGTTTAACGTGAAATAAGTGAAAGAGCTATTTTGTAAATGGAACATAATATATCAACGGGTTCAGATGAGTTCCTAGTTGAATTGTATCAATATTTGTAGGAGATAATAAAAAAAGACTTGTTTTTGTCTAACGATCTTCGTAATGGTGATTTAGAATTATTCAAACTCGAAAGTTAAGGAGGATTGTCGCATTCAACAATACATGTCTAT